>JASANF010013293.1:0-37651 GCA_030248245.1 Trissonchulus sp. WLG1_4
GCAAGCCAAATCCGTCGGGTTAATCTGGTTAACTCTCCTGGGATTAGCAAACGCAACCCAGAATCAAGTCAAGTTGCTACAGCTAACCCGGCGTCTATATTGGTACTCCATGCACTATCCCCTGAGCATTCACGATTTGGAAGTTCTAAAGAGAAATCGGAGATCAAATCAGAGCTTTGCAGCGGCCTAAAAGTTCCTGGGCTGTTGACCCTAAAGAGAGAGCCGAAAAAATGGGCCCTCTTTCCGCGTGGGCCGGAAAACACCTACGTCTGGAAGGTTTCGAGTTCCGAAAACTTCCGAACGGGGATTTCAACATGTTCGCGACACGAGAATTGCCCTCGAATCATGTGATCGCTAAAGGGCAACTGAACTACACCCTGTCTCTTGTCCGACAGTAAACCTATGCTGCGATACTGTATCAAAGATGAACGGGTTCAGGTCAGTTAGATACAGTATACCTACTACAGTACCGACAAAAATTACTTGCTATTTTGGTCAGTACTGAAGTCTGTACTATCAAGAGTACATTATAGTCTCTTACTCTCTATAAAGTGCGACATTATTACCTACTCTTGATGCCATTTTTTGGATAGCTAAACGAGGTTTTTCAATTTGGTTTTTTGCAATGGCTTAAAATTATTTGTAAAGTGTTAGCAAAACTGTTGCAGTAAGTTAGTTTAACGGTTTTTTAACTTAAAGTAGCTATATTTCCAAGAAAGCTCTCACCCGTTTTGCGTTACGAAACCTGTTCACCTAATGTTTCTCCATTTCTAGACTATGAAAGGACGTTACGACGATTTCTGGAACAACCACATGTGGGTGGCCCTACGGCTTATTATGGAGCGTTTGAATCCGAATTCCTTCTTTCGACCTTATATAGATGGTCTGCCGTACAGTTTTGTCCACCCAGTGTTTTTTGGACCGACCGAATCAACATTATTGACTGGTTCACAGGTATTTTTTTTATTGTAAATATAATTGAATATACTTTAAGAGTTTTGCCAAACCCTGGAATAGGACCCCCACACCATATTGCGAACTTTTAAAATGAAATTTTTTAATAACTAAAAATTTGTGCAAGCAATTCTGTTTTGATTCGGTGTGTGTACTTGCCTGGGGGACGGCTACATGCTGGCCAAATTTCAGCCAAAGGTGGCGTTAGCAAAACGGTGTTCTTGGCTTCTGCGGTTTTAGCTCTCCTGGGAGGGGGGAAACCCCTTTTTTGGGCCTCAAAAAATGACAAAGTCCGGTACAAATATGTGCCAGCTTTTGAGACTCGAACAGCCCAGGTCTGATCTTTTGCATGCATGGCGAGTAGTGGGTTTGTAGTGCATCTGCTATTTTGGAGTCGATCGTGCCACTATAGCACTGGGGAGAGGGCTCGGAAGGTAATTTACGTGTATTAGGGGGGAGTGTACCTATGGGCAGTGCAGCCAAAACGGTTATAGATAAAGATATATCGGTTCGTATGCAAATATAAACTCCTATGCTGTGCATGTCAGCCAGTAGATGCAGGGGTCTGGGGGCGGCAGCCCCCAGAATTTTTTTGATTTTGCATTGAAAACAGTGCATTTTGAGCACATCACAGACCCATGGGGCACTGTGCATTATTGTGCAAAATTTTAATTTTTGTGTGCAAAATTTTAAAAAAGTGTGCATTTGCACAGGGTTTTGCACAAAAAAAAAACCCTGATGTATATACAATATACATATTGCTTTTTAGTTTTAATGCAGGACATCGGAAACGTTCAGCACTGCTCAAACTCACACAAGTTGCTGCCTTTGAGTGAAGAATCGAAACATTGGCAATTAACGTTTGATAATCTTCAGACACTAATACATTACAAGGACCGTATTCGGCCGAAGGATAAAGCTTTCGTCAAGGTTCGTTTCAAAAGTTGATGGAGTTAAAAGTTTTTGCATTAAAGTTCAAGTGGCTATTTGGATTTCCCGACGTACCCTCCCCCGCCCAGACCAAACATCAGTGTTAGAAATGTTTTCGCAATCTTTTTTGAAACCCGTATTTTCTCCCGGTCCAAACGCACTGTATTTGAGTGAAAAATATATAATGTTTATATACAATTTTTTGAATTCAAAACAAAGGCTCTTGAACGTCTTTTTCCAAAAAATGGCCTAATTCATCAGAATATGCCAATTGTTGCCCATATGCAATTTTAAGCTTGGGCTTAGGCTTAGGATGTTTGGGAATTTCTGTTTCAGCGCGCTTATGTTATAAACAAGGCTGCAACCAATGAAAAATTCTGGCTGTCTGACGGTACGGTTCACTGTTTTCTGGACGGCCTAATTTTTTTATAAAATAATTTAAATATTTATATAGATACAACAATATTATAATCGTTTGTTTTTGTTAAAATAGTCAGTTTGTTTACAATATAATGGTATATATACGTGTATATATATACACTGTGCTTTTTGATAGTCCGTCAAATTTTTCTACTGTGTATATATCTTCAATGTCTATTAGGATTTCAACCATACCATAGTAACCAACATTTTGACTGAAATATACGCAACCATGTTGGACGTCATTATTAAATGTATTATACTATCGTTATTTTCCTTAAAAACATAATAACAATAATATCTTTAAAACCGCAAATGGTAGAAACTTGCTTTTGCACCACCAGATGCGCAACAAAATTTTGCCATTGCACGGCTTTTAATTTAAAAAAAAATTCAATTAACGTTAGTTTTACGCGTTATCGACGCTTTAAAGATAATATCCATCCATTACAATTACTTTGAAAAAGATCTGGCATCTTTTTCAAAGTAATTGTAATGTACTAGCATCCTACTCACAGCTACTGTAGCTACTAGCATCCTACTCACAAGTTCAAAGTTTATATACATTGAGCAAGTACAAGTATTCTTGCTCAATGTAAACATTGAACTTGTGAGTACGATGCTGGTAGTGCATCAAATGGGTGACAGTGCGTTCCTTCAAGCTGGTTAGCGTATGACTTCATGCTGTGCATCTGGTCAACGTAAAACTAGACGCACTCAGGGTTTATTTTTTCATTTTTTTTCTTGGTGGCCAGCTGGCCACTAGACCCAAAATTTTAGTGGCCAATGCAAAAATTTAGTGGCCAATTTAAAAGATGCGTTAAAAATTTACTGAGTTAAAATCACAGTTTAACAAGGGGGGGGTCCGGGACCTCCCCAGAATTTTGAATTCGGTACAAGGGCAAGCAAATTCTGAGCTCCGGTACAAGGGCAAGAAAAATTTTTACAAAATTCTATGTTAAATATAGGCATTTCTATCAAATTTATTTAGTTTTAATCCTATTATTGTTCAAAATTTTCAAAAATCGTTAAGTTTTAAGCTAAAAATTCGTATTTTGGCCACATTTTTTAAAAAATCGGTCAATTTTTCGCTAAAACACGGCAATTTTTTTATCAGACTTGGTACAAGGGTGGTCAAAATGTCGGTACAGGACCCCCCCAGATTAGACCCTCGCGTTAATGTATGGTTAAAATCATTGAAAATTACCTAACTCAGAGGCCGTCCAACTTCCAGAAGCTAGCAAATTTGGAAAGTACGAAGTTTTTTTGATATTTAAAACCACGAATTCACTAAAATGTCGTTTTTCCAATGGCAAAACAGCTAAAACGATATATATTATAGTGTATATTATATTAAATAAGTAAACTGTATATGCACTCATGTACACATTATATATTATACCATTGGCGTACCCAGAAAAAATTTCTAGGGTGAATGACTTCGATTTTTTGTAATGAGTTAAAATGCGCTTTTTAGCAATTTTCTCACTTAAATTCGCATGACAAACGCAGGATCACTGAGCCGCAAAGTAGCAAGGGTCTGGGGCGTGAGCCCCCAGAAAAAACAGTGGCGATTTGTCAAATTTTTAGACCGAATTTGGTCAACTGGAGACGTATCAGAAATTTTTACCGACATACTTTAAAACAAAAGATAGGAGCGTCACATCAGACAGTGTAATGCAGCATAATGTACACTCGTGTATATACATACACATGCATCGGCTTTGATGAAGGACAATAAGTGCGTATAAGCATTAAACATCAAGAGTCAAGATTGTGCAGCATACGTTGCTTGTATTGATAACCTGCATGGGGGTCTGGGGGCGAAAGCCCCCAGAAGCTGGGCGATTTTTCTGATTTTGAAACACATTCTTCATTTTAAACTTCACTTTTTGGTGGCCAGATTGGCCACCAGCCCAAAATTTTTAGTGGCCAATCCATAATTTTAGTGGCCATGGCCACCAGTTTGGCCCAAAAAAAACGCTGGACGCACTAGATACATATAACAGCAAAACAAACTGACAACATTGTGACCGTATATATGGTGCGATGTCCACCGAAGCGGAGGAAACTGAACTCAGTCCGTTGGTTCCAGAGAGAAGCAGTAACCGAAAAATGTTCTATGGCTTGGTCAAATTTTTTCAAATTTACGGCTTTTTTATTAAGCAGCTTCAGAACATTTTCCTTTGCTTCGAAAAAAAGAGGGATATATCCCCTGTATGTCCCCCTCCGTCCGCCCTTGTACATACCACAACTTCACAACTTAAATGCTGTAAAAATATTATGTATCGAAACATAAAAAATAATTAATTAATAATTAATGCTGAATAATGAAGTGAAGAAGTTTATCGCCAAGCATGTTTTGTTTCAGAAGCAGATGGCCAAACTGAGCAGATTGTAGCGCTGACCCTGATCTATGAGGACCAGGAGACTTATAACTCCTTGAAAGTTTTGACCCCTGGCGTACGTTTCAGAATAATATTTGTATTGTCAATAGGGATGGAAGTCTCGGTCTTGGTCTCGGTCTCGGTCAAAACCCGAGACTAGCCCAGTCTCGGTCTCGGTCTCGGTCTCGGTAGTCGAAAAGTCTCGGTTTGTACCCGGTCTCGGTTTTTCAAATCTGCGAAAAATTTTCCTGTGGTCCCCCCTTTGGTTTATATTTTAGGCAGGAATTTTTTTTCGGAAGTGTTCATTTCACCAAAATTTCACACCAAACAGTGAGATTATGTCAATTTTTTCCGAAAACAACTTTACCGCGCTTGTTTAGTTTATAAGTAAACACAGTACACAAAAATGTATGTTTATGATTAGGTTTCTTATTTCATATAATCTTTCAAGTCTATCTGTGTGATTATTATTATATTTTATTCTTTAGTATTAGTGTTTGGCTGGTCAACTTTTTTATGCCATTTGGACATTTGGTGGCTTCACATACTTAACTGTAATTTCCAATTAGTAGGAGTTTAGCAAAAAATCAAAAAAATCTGTGAAAGTTCAACTAAACGCACTACTAAGAACTATGTGGGGACACATGCAGTTCGGTATATAGATGAAAAGGGAAGACTCTACTCCCAACTAAAATTTAGTCTCAGGGGATTGAGGGTGCCCCACTCACAGGGGTGTCACGCCGGAGGCAAAGAATAAAAGAGCGTCACGGCGCGCAGGTCTGATTTTTGAACCAAACCCTTTCTATCTTGGGTGTATTTTAGCAGAACATTGGTAATTCCAGTACAATCGGAGCTATTTTTAACTAAATTCGAGCCAAACAGTGTCAAAATTTGCTATTTCCTGGCAAGTACAAGGACAAATTGCGTCTGTTTTGGAACAGAGGTCAAAATTTCCCGATATTCAAGAGGACATGGTCCCACAGTCCCACACAAACGGGGGAAAGAACCAGCAATGTAACCAAAATTGTCGTGATGTAGCTGTTATTTATGCATAAGGTGTATGACCATGGTCTTGTAATATTACCTAAAAACTTGTAAAAAATCATCAAATCGATAAGTAAAAAAGGACAAAAAATGACCTAAAGTCTCGGTTTTGGCGGTCTCGGAATTTGGTCTCGGTCTCGGTAGTCTCGGTTTCATGGTCTCGGTCTCGGTCTCGGTCTCGGAAAAAAAAACCGAGACTTCCATCCCTAATTGTCAATATTGTGTGTGTGTGTGTGTGTGTGTGTGTGTGTGTGTGTGTGGGTGTGTGTGTGTGTGCTTGGATGTTGTTCTAACATTAAAGATTTGACAGGTTTTAGAATATTTGCAGTTATGGTAGGGTTCCATAGCGCCTCTAGTTTCTTAGAATGCGTATCACAGATAGGTTTACCACAGACACACACTGACAGGGAGCTGGGACTTTCTACGGGGGAAGCACCTGCCTAGAAAATCACGCCCATTTTACAACTTGATTATGTATATACGTGTCGAACCATGTGTTTTGTCCTCAAGCAAAAAGTATGTAAACCACGTGGCCAAATGCGCCAATTTTTGCACGATTTTTGTGTCAGTGACTGCTGACCGAAAGTTGTCCTTAGTGATACCTGTCCATAATATTATGTTCTTAAGGACAAGTATGAACCGGGCTTTATATAATATGCTCTGCCACACAATTCGACTGACTGGTTTGTTTTCAGCGAAAGATTGCGTTTGGTGGTTTTGACAGCGACCCAGCGGCCACAAGTCCTCGTCGAAAACTGGGCAAACTACGAGCCTTATCGGAGCCCGCCTTGACGCTGCATTTGGATTTGCGACGACGCAGCAGAAATAGGGGACAAATTTGGGTTCGTTTGAGACTTCCATTTTTTGTTTGCGTTTTTTGGTTGTCCAGAGGCAAGCTCATTCAGGAGCGCAGTGGTAGCTTTGAACTTAGGCACTTTTGACTAATTTAAAATTTAATTAATATATATAACTATTGTAATTGTCTATTGATGTGATTAACTAGAAAAGGTCATTTTTAAAGTAATCATACTGTGTCAGAAATATCACGTAATAATTGACAGGCTCGGGAAAAGTTTAACGTGGCCGTTCCCGTCGCCCTGTTTTAATTTCTTTTGCTTTTTACAGGTTTTGAAAAACGAAAGTCAAACTTCATCACCGATTGTGAAGGTTTGTGAGTTTTTCTATTTAGTAAATAGATTTTCATGTAAACATCTATTTGTCGACAAGTATATATATAGATAATTAAAATGTAAGAGTATTTAGCCAAGAGTACGCTCGTAAAAAAGGTTAAATATCTATATTTAAGTTAAATTTATTTTATTAGATATAGAGAATTAAAAATTAAAATGTATATAAAGTGAATTTTGCTTTGAATTGGTTAATTTTAGTCTATTTGTTTTTTATTGTTACCTATTTCAGCACTTGTGCAATATTATGGCCAGCAATTATGAGTATGTGAATTTGGACGAGTTCACCAGCAACGGTTTGGCGCACAACGAGAAGGTCAATTGCTATGGGGTGGTGACTCACGTGCAGGAACAGGACATTCGCAATGATATTCACTTCACTGGAAAACAAATCAGTAATTGTTTTAGTAGACTATTGATTATCACCGACGCTGAATGGCCTTAAGTCATGAATAGTTTTAGCAGTGTAATAGCAATTTTTGATAATTTTGATTGTTTATGAAATTTTTGAAATGTAACTGTCAGACTGTCAGGCAAGTTTAAAAGAAGACTTTCTTTCTGAGAAGATTTTCTTTCAGAATGTTTTGCTCAAATGTTTCAGAAAATTTTTAACCGGCTCCTAAATTTCTTTTCACCCTAGGCCGCTGACTTTGATACCCTCTGCTGTCGTTTAATCAACCTGTCAGAGAGCAATGAGGGTATAGATGCACATAGATGCACGCAGGGGGAGGGGGGTATGCAGCCTGCCCACAGGGGTCGGCACCCCCCGCTCCCCTTGCCTTCAGACAACAGGCACCCAGCCCCCTCTGAAGTGAAGTACATCAACATTGTGTAAAAAAAATCGAAAAATCACAAAACATTTTCGGCGGTGGCCAAAAAAATGCCCAAATAATGAGCTGAAAATCGCAAAACTGTGGAAAATTTTTAGGTTGTCGCCGGAAAACAAACAAAACCAGGACCACTCTCCCACTCTCAGCCTGGGCTCGGGCACCGCCCCCCCCTTTATCGCCAATCGCTCACCCTGCATTTTTGAATGAGAGCATTGATTTTTTGCAATTAATAATGTTACAGAAATGAATGTAGAACAAGAGCTTCATGTGGCGGATCCCAGTATTTGGCCGGGTACCGTGAAAATGTTCGTACAGGCCCAACATAGGAGCGAGTTGCCAGCGGTCAACTATGGGGATATTGTCAGATTTCATAGAATTTATGTGAGTACGGGAATGTTTTTGAAGATGGTTAAGATTGATGCGACACCATGACATGTATATATTAGCTAATTATGCTTGTTAGGAAGTTTTCTCGGTGGTTGGAGCTGTAGGACGGTTAAGTTTTCAGCAGTGTTGGATTAAATGCTTCTCTAAGCGATCCCAAGGGATATTTTGATGATTAATTAATACTACCACTGAAAGTGGCATATTTTGGTAGAAGTGGCATTTGGCTGTTTTTCACTTTACTTTTGAGCAGTTTTACATGGTTACGTACACAGTTTTAAGGCCTATTCACACGAGGGCGCAGCTTGCTCTATGGCGTACGCCATGGCGCATGAGCGGGCGCATAAGAGGGCGCAAGAGAGGGCGCACCCGCACACTTACATACTGCATTGTGTGAAATAATGCAGCAGGCAGTGTGAAAATAGAATGCGTCCGCTCATGCGCCCTCTCATGCGCCCTCGTGTGAATATTGCGAGGATTGGTGTTTTTTAAAATGAAGAGTTGACGTTTCAAGTATTTTTTAACCTTTAACTATTTCAGGCGGTGAAACCCCAGACTGCGCATGGGTCCTGGTATGGTCGTGGGAAGCTGAAAATAGCCGGATTTCACTGTCTCATATTTTCGTCCAAATCTCAGCAGCAGGACATAAATTTTGAGCCAACCAGCTCTACGTCGGACAACTATACGCTGACGGAGGATGATGAACAAAGAGTAAAATTTTTATTTAATACGGAATCATCTTTTTCCCTATCGTTTTGTCTATTAGCAATTTCCAGAAGAATACCTAGCCTAGTGTGCCAATTTAAGTTAAGTTAGGAGTCGTTTTTATAATTTTTTCTCTTTACTTTAATTTGTCTGTTACTCCGTTATCACTACATCACATCAACTAACCAGAGTTTGTACTTGTCTCTAAACTTGTAGTTTTCTAAGGAACAAGCGTTGTGAATCTGGATTAAGGGTAACTGAAGGCTGATTTACATATACATGGGGATGGGTAAGGAAATACCCGACATTGCGTTGTAATTTGTAAAACTTTAAAATTAAAATGATACCAACAGGGCTTTTTTTAGCTAGTGGGGTGTATTTCCAACTTGCAAAGCTTTAAATCGCTTTCAGCGAAAAATAACTGAACAACAACTAAAAATGGTATATATCTTTTTGTTTTTTCTTAAGGTAGCGCTCAGCAACAAAACTCATGTTTGGCGCTCAGCTCATGCAATAAATAGCAATACCACCTTAATTGTATATTAAAGAGACATCAAAAAAACCTATTTACAATACAGTTCAGCACTTTAATGTGAATGTGTCAAATTTTATGACCATGTCGAATTTCCTATTCACACTAATTTTGTTTTTGACCTAGCTCAGCGAAACTTCAACCGATTTTGATGATCTTGGTATCAATAGAAAGATCTCTCAAAAATCTAGACGTGATTGATCTTCGATTTTTCATTTTTATTTTTGATTTTGAAAAAAATCGATTTTTCAAAAATCAGTCGTGTTTGAGCGACTACAAAAACTGCTGCGGGCCAAAATTTGAAAATCGAAAACCTTTCACGTCTGCATTTATATTCTTTCTTTCATTGTGCAAATTTTCAACTCAATCGCAAACGGCAGCTGGGACCCAGGTCCAAAAAAAATAGTCGATTTCGCTACGCAAAAATGTAAGGTTTGCCCACACGTTTCACTTTTTCAAAAATTAGACCTTTCCTAGGACTGCATATTTCCGTTGAAAAAGTTACAAAAAGCCATACGCAATTTTTTATGAAATTATATCAAAAATTTGACATTTTCGAAGATTTATCAGCTTTGTAGGTTTTTCATTTTGGATTTGCTATTTTCACGGCTAAATAACTCAGCAAAACTTTAACGTATTCTTAAGTTTAAGACATCAATTTAAAGCTAAGAAACCGCATATTTCAATGATATGAGTAATCATTTTATATGGAAGCAAAAATTTTTTTGCTACGGCTACAAAATTGTCCAAAAAATTAAAAAAAAAATTTTTATCACAATATGCACATCAAATGAAAGCTATTTTCATTTTGAACAACTTTCCTTCGAGACATTATGGTCAAAAATGTCGCTGAAAAAAATCAAACACCAAAGTCGGTTCCCCTGAGCGCCACCTTAAAGAGCGTATTTCATTAGCTTAAGTCCAAACTTGAGCAGATTTTATTGCCTGTTTTTTGACAGTTTTTTGGTTTTTTATTTGAGGTCGCTGAACTTCGCGATTGGTGGCGCAGTCAGGCTAGTCCGACCAATTCCCTGCGAAACGCTGCCGAAGCTATGATGACGCTCAAATCGGCACTGAGATCAAGTTCTCGACTTTGTAGCCCTATTACGCGATCTGGTGGAAACACCTCTGCTACTACTGCTAGAACTGCTACGACTGGAAATGTAACTACGTGTGCTGGTACTACAAGAAGTGCTAAAGCAGCTACTCATAGAAGTACAACAACTACTAGTACTACTGCTACAAGTGCTGAAACAGCGACTACGAGTAGCAGCTATGACACTGCTGGGGAAAACATGGCTGCCGTTGTCATGGAAACGCCTGAGCAAGATGTAGACATTGTCGAAAGTCGACCCAGTGGCGAGCAGTCAGTATCTAGGCCCCCTCAAAATGAACCAAACGGATTGGTGAATAATGATGGATTGAATGCCGCCATAATTTCGGTGCCAAATTTACCGCCGGAAGCGAAATTGCAACTTTGCAATATTAATTCGGTCAGACGGGCGAATTATTTTGATCTCGTGGCTCAGGTAATATGTCTTTGGGTACTGTAAGGGATTAATCAGATTTGCAAAGATATTTATTGCACATTTAAATATTATTATATCGCAGGACTTTGCGAGCGATTGTTGACTGAACATACATGTATCGGGGTCAAAATTTTGGGGAGGGGGGTCCTTTCCGGCTAAATTTTGGGGACCCCTGATCGACCAAAAATACCCTAAATTTTGCAAAATTTGTAAAACCTGGGTTTTTTTTTTCGCTGGCAAATTTTCGCAATTTTGCGAAAAGCTTAAAATTTTTTTCGCAAAATCAAATTTTTTTTTCCGACGTTCTTTTTTTTCTCATACCACATAACTTTATTAAAAAAAAAAAAAACATACCACCCCTCTCGAACATCTTCCCTTTTTGGAAGAGCAACGTCGATATTTATTATATGGCCGCCTAGTTTTCTTTTCCCATTCCATGCCAGGAAAATTCCTCCGCCGGCGGGCGCCAAGAGGAGGCAAAACATTATATATTATTCTCCTCCTCTCCTTTTATTTTATGCGCGGAAGGAGGAGAAGGGAATCTCATCAGAAAGCAAACACAAGCGGGGGGGGACGGGGGGGGGGGGAAAAGAGAAGAATTTAGGGGAAGAACGAGGGGCAGAAGAATTTCCACAACACCACACAAGCGCAACAACCACCTCCCCGCCTCATTTTTCAAGAGGAAAAAATCCATTCTTTTTTCTCCAAACCAAATGTAAAACTTTTCCAAAAACGTACTATTTTTACTATATTATTTTGCCCGATTTTTGGGGACCCTTCCCCGCGGCCCCTCGATTTTGGAGGAGGGTACCCCCCATCCCCCCACTCATTCATTTATGTGAGTGAAAATAAAGAGTTAATTTTGGATGAATCTAGGGTGAAAAAATTGTTAATTGTCATAACTATGCTAATAATTATTTGAGCACAGTGCATGCATGAGTTTTTGTAGGCTATTGTCACGCAGAACCCCTTTTACTAAATTTTTGAATTAAATTATTTTGTTTAGGTAGTAGCTATTTATCAACTGGAGGACCCGACATTTCGTGTGCTGAGGGTTTGGTCAGGGATGCGAGCTGTGACGTACGTTTGAGACTGGATTGAAAATTCGTTTTAAGTTTACGAGTTCAGTTCTAATTTTAGTTTGTCACTTTGTTGAGCAACATTCTCTCTCAGACTTAGATACCCTTTGACTTGGACCGGTTTGGCTTGTTCTCAGGGCAAGAACAGGACAAGGACAACTTGCCGTCAGTTATTGTGAAGCACTGACAGAATAAATAGTTTCGTCGGATTTTCTATAGATCTGAAATTTCTGTATAATTTCTTGAGCTTGAGCCTAACTTCCTTCATACAAAAATTAGTATATTTGACCATGCAATTTTCTTGGAACTGCTTAAAGACAACACGATAGGGAAAAGCATAAGGACGAGTATAAATTAACCGGATTTTCTAGTCTTGAGAAAATCTAATAGTGATAATATTAATAGTTCATAAGCAAATAAATTTAATTCTAGTCCGTCTGCTTTTACAAGACGTATTTATTTGAGCAATAGTATTGGTTTTTCAGTTTGAATCGCTGCAAACCTTCCCTCAACGTTTTGAACCCCCAAGAGCCCGGCGTCATTCACTGCACCCATCTGCCGGGCTTGAACCAATTGGTTACCTCACTTGACCAAGTCTTAGATATTTTTGCCTATGATGACCACATAAATGCTGTCGAGAGTTTGCAAGTAGGTCTCATTTCATTATTTGGCTTATATTATAAATAGTTTTTCAATTATTTTGTGAATTTCGTTTTAAGTTTTTTATTTATAGTCAAACAAACTAGGAGTTGAAGTTGAACCTTTTGCATTGCAGTCCCAAGAAATTTAGGACTTCTTAAAATGGGTGATTGGAAGCTGTGACCGTTGATCTTATATTAGGCTGCAGGCTTAGGCTTAAGCAACTTCTTTTTTTTCTCTGACCACCCACTTTAAGATACCGCTAAATTTTCTAAACCTATATCCACTTTAAAAGAGTATCAAACAAATGAATTCAGTTTAATGTGTGTTTGTATTAATGCACTGTAATTCAATCCTTTATGCTTTTTCAGCCCGGTGACACTGTGTTGGTGAAGAATCTGCACGCGTATTTCAAGCACCCCAAGCTGACGCTGACTTTGCACGGAGGACCGCAGACATCCAAATTCCACCGAGGCATCTATCCGCTGCCCAAAAATCACGCATGGACTGTGGCGCTTTCTGCGTTAGTCATTTTTTTGATTATTGCCTATTGAGTTTTTTCGGTATATGTTGCAGACTATGCCTTATAGATTGGAACATAATATGGCGGTATTGTAAATAAAGTTATAATAATTATTAATAAATTTGTTGACATTTTTTTATCAGAGGTTGTTAGTTACATACATGTACACGAGGTCTCGGTCTGGGGGGGGGCTTTTCCCCGGAATTTTTGAAATTTTAGGGGGGCTTGTCCCGAGTTCTCGGCGGCTTGGGCGGACAAAACGCAAAAATTTCGAATTTTTGCCGAAAAAAAGGAAAATTTTCGGCAAAATTTGGCCATTTTTTCGCGTTTTGCTTCTTTTTGAAACATTTTACGGCGATCTGGTGCAATTTTTGGGCGTTCGGGCACCTTTCTTGGACTGGGGCTTGTCCCTGAATCTCAAATCTGGTATCTGGGCTTGCCCTCCCCCCAGACCCCCCCCTGTACATCTGTGGTTAGCATACGTGGGCAGCTACCGAATTCTGGGGGGGGTGCGGAGCAGTTTTTCCTTCGTGAGCCACCAATTTCGCTTCGTGAGCCACTAATCTTTCCTTCGTGAGCTACCTTCAAAACATTCTGGGGGGGGGGGGGGGGTGACGGACCTGTCTGGGGGGGTGGGGGGTGAGGAGGCCTTCTGGGGGGGTGAAAATCCCCCCACGCCCATGTATGGTGGTTAGTTATTTGTTTCTGCTGCTAATTAAATAATAATTCAGAAGGAATTAAAATAAATCATGTTGTGAATGAAGTCGAACAATAATTTTTAAGGTGATCTAACAATTTGTAATTTTCATGTCGGAAAATTCGATTCAGTCTATATTGGTTTACCTAATTTTTTTTAATTAGTTGATTGTATGATTTTTTTCTTAACTGTTTTTAGACGTCTGCAAACTCTGAAGGAATCGCACGGCTACCAAGAAGCCCAGGATTCAATTCAAAGCCAATCCAGGGAAAGCACCGTGTCGGACAATTCTGAAATGACCCCCAATAATTTACAGGGGGGACCTGTCCAAACTACTGAGCCGCCCCCGACCACTGAAAGTGACCAATTACCAGCTAGATCTAATCTCATTGGCCAATCAGAATCGAGGATAAATGAAATTAGCCAATCAAATTCGAGGACGAATGAAAATGTCCAATCAGAAGCGATCTCCAGTGGTCCGCCTCCATCTAGCAGCCAATCTAGTTCAGTGGCCCAGTTTATGAAGTCGCTATTGGGTACCGTTTTAGGCAGTGAGTTTGATTCGTTTATTTTTATTCAATATTCAATTGAATGGGTTTAAAATAGCTTAACTTATAATCGAAATGTTATTTTTTAGAGTATAATAATATATTCAAAGCAATTTTTTGTTTCACAATAAGTTCTGTTTCATGTTTTTAGTGGGCTTATTGATTGTACCTTTAATCAGTGTTATTCGGAATTCATTGAATATTAATATATAGAGCTATTCATTGTATAATTGTTTGTAAGCATTAGAACAAAACAGTATTGTAGCAAGAGCACACAATTTTGTTTCAGATCCAGTCTTTGACCGCTACTATGTAACGCATCGAGGCTTTCTTCGACATGTACTCTTGATGTGTGACTCTTTTATGACGCTATGTCAAAGATGTACTCCTGATGGTTGATTTTTAGGTAGCGCCCCCTCAACCCAAGCCCCTGCTCCCCCCGCCACGGCGGACGGTCTGACCTTTGACCCGTTGGACTCGTCGCAAGAGGGTGATGCGCTGCGACAGCAGATTAACGGCAGATTAGATAATCTGAATCAATCAGGTTAGCTGGATTAATTTGTGATGAGCCTTAGACTAAGCTACGGTGGGGTCATTTTTTAGCGGATTATACGTGTTATTTTAGTGCGACTAAGCGAGGTCAAAATAATGTTGAAAAGTGCCGTTTCTCAGTTTTCGTATTTAATGAACTTAGAATTTTTGGCACGCTTAGCCTAGCCTGTCCTGATTTTGAACGATACAGGATTAGGAGGCATATTTTAGTGTGAACGGTCAAAAGGTTTCAGTGTGGTCGATTGACTGAAAATAATATACCTGGCATATTTTTAGTGGGGAGGCGGCGCCCCCTCCCCCCATTTTGGTTGCCCCCCCCCTTTTCAGATGGGGTGCTCCTCATAGCCGAAATTTTTTTCCGAAAAGACGTTTTAGCGAGGGTTTAGGTGTAGCTATGTCGCTTTGGTAGGGTTTTTTATGCCCCCTCCCCATCGCGGCCCTCCCATAAAAGTTTGTCTAAAAATATGCCAGAGCCAGATGTACTTAAGTTAATTTTGAAGTAATACGAAAATAGTTTCTTGTCTATTAGACATTGATTTTAAAGTTTCATAAGCACCCATCGGACAATAATTATGAATTAAGTTTTATTCAAGTCTATTTTTATTTTTATTTATCAAGTCTATTTTTACTATTTTAGTATTGTCGTAGCAAGAGCGCACAGATTCTGTTAGTGCTACAGTCATTTCATTTTTTTGACCGCTAATATGAACCGCCTCGATGCTCTTTTTTATGTTAAATATACTCGATGTGATTTTTATATATCGTCTTTTCGTGTATAAGATGTACTCCTGATGGTTGATTTTTAGGCAGCGCCCCCTCAACCCAACCCCCTGCTCCCCCCGCCACCGTGGACGGTGTGACCTTTGACCTGTTGGACTCGTCGCAAGAGAGTGATGTGCTGCGACAGCAGATTAACGGCAGATTAGATAATCTGAATCAATCGGGTTAGCTGGATTAATTTATGATAAGCCTTAGCATACGTGGGCAGCTAGCGGATTCTGGGAGCGGGGTGAGCTACCCAGGGGGGGAGGGTGCGGAGCAAATTTTTTTTGCCCGTTTTCTATTCGTGTGGCGTTCACATTCTGGGGGTGGGGCGTTAAAACCCCCGCACGCTCACGTATGAGCCTCAGAGTAATCTACAGTGGGGTCATTTTTTAGCGGTATAAACGAGTGTATTTTAGTGTGACCATGCGATGTAAAAATAATGTCTGATAACAAATGTCAAATAATGTCCTAATAATAATTAATAATGCAATGTCTCAGCTTTCGTTTTGAATAAAGTTTTGGCACGCTTGGGCTGTCATGATTTTGAAAGATACAGGCTTAGGAGGCATATTTTAGTGTGATTGGTCAAATAGTTTCAGTGTGATTGGTCAAATAGTTTCAGTGTGATCAATTGACTTAAAATAATATACCTGGCATATTTTTAGTGGGGGGGGCGCCCCCTCCCCCCATTCTGGTCGCCCCCCACAGCCCAATTTTTTTTTACGAAAAGACGTTTTAGCGAGGGTTTAGGTGTAGCTATGTCGCTTTGGTAGGGTTTTTTATGTCCCCCCCATCGTGCCCCTTCCATAGAATTTTGTCTAAAAATATGACGGATATACTTAAGTAGTTAATTTTGAAGTAATATAAAAATGGTTTATTTTCTGTTATAATTGATTTTAAATTTTCATAACCACTCATCGGACAATATTATTTATGAATTAAATTTTATTCAAGTCTGATTAGAAAATCACTGAATTTGTCAATTTTTCGAAATCTGACCGTTTTGCCAGAGTAATTTTTGACGTAATGTACTATGCTTCACAGAAAAACGAGCGAAAAATGATTTGTCATTCAGTAGAATACCTTTCTATTAAACAAAATTTTATATTATATTAAATTTTATTTTTTTTCACGTTTCAGCTATCTCAAGTTTGAGTGAAAATGCTCAGAACAGAATCTCATGGAATTGTGTGGAAATCGAGATTGTGGGCGAACGCTTGATTAAGATCAGACGCCCTTCGAAGCAAACCAGCAATTGTGGAACTCAGACGATTTCTGACGATGATGAAATCCTGATTATCGAGAATTCTTCGTCGGAAAAACGGAAACAACGGGAAAGTCGCAATTCTAGACAAATGGAAGCTGCTGATTCCTCGAGACAAGCCGGTGGCACGGATTTGGCGAAAGCGAGCGGATCGACCTGGATGGAAACAAGATGGAAGAAACGAACTCGACAGGCGTCGACCAGCTCAACGGATAGCGAGCTGTCGACCACAGAGGAAGCCGCCGTGCCAGCCAAGCGACCGAAAGCCAATCGACTTCGCCTGGTGACGGAGAGCGACCAGCTGAGCACGTCTTCCTCGGACGAAGGCCCTGAAACAAATGACGCTGAAGCAGCGCAGACTGTGGCCAATGACGAAGTCTCAACCAGTAGTGATGACTCTATCGTAGAGGTGACCGAAACAGAACGAAATGAGAAACTGCAAGCTTCGAGTTCGGACGAGTCAGCGGCCTATAGGTCGGCTGGAGAACCGGCTCAGGCCTCATCGTCCAACCCGACTGACCTGACAAGCCCAAAAGGCTATCCGAAGCTCTTGTGGGACAACCAAAATAACTACAAACAGTTGGTAGACTTTTTTGTAAAACACGATCAAAGTGACGAATTCAGCAGACTGCAGCCTAACCAGCCAGAAAGCTTGATTCTAATGCTGCAAAAAGTCGAATTGACCAACCTGCTGGAGTTCCTCTGTTGGCAATGCCCTGCTTGCACGGAAGCGTAAGAAATTTATTTTCTGAGAACCTAATGATTTCTGATAATAATGAGCCTGAACAGAATATGTTTCAGTCCGTTTCTCAAGTTTTGTAAAATAATTGATGGAAGCCAAGACAGCCAAATTTGCATTATAATTATTTTCGTTGTCCGTTCATGAGATAGACTTTTAATGATAAAATATAACACCGTATGTTGCACTTTTAGGCATGAGGCTGGATTCATGTTTACAGCGTATATCCATTATTTGGGCGGCAAAATTGAATCACGTCACTGTTATTATAAGTTGGCGGTGCTGATGGCGTTTTTTCGCAATTTTACCGGTTGAACGGACATACGGCTGTAAGCAGGAATACACCCTGAGTGTGATTTAGGCGACGCGTGACCGAACTGCAAATACAAACCATGAGTGTGAATCCCAAGTTTTCAATCGTCTGTTCTGTGTGCATTCCCGAACCGACAAGTAAGTTTTTGAAATACCAACACAACTAAAAGTTTAGTTTTAGTTTAGTTCAGATAATCATTTTATGTATTGTGCTCCGGCTTTAAGCCTAGTCTTTTATTGGACTAATGCGTTGTTTTAGTCTCCACTAAGTGGTTTAAAAATAATACTTAAAAAGTGCGTTCTACAGGCTACACGGACTTAACGGATACAACTATACTATAGTAACTAACGTTACGTTAAACGCACGTGTTGAGTCCTTTTGGACCGATAATAGCTTAGTAATGGATTTGAACTGAAATTAAGCAACTGACTTCTTAAAACTAGTTTTATAGTCCGACATCCATTCTGAAACTTTGGACTATTAAGATAAGTCCAGTCCGTTTAATCCAGTAAAGATATTGGCCCTCTGTGATTACACCCACAATTTGTTAATTATTGTAGAAAAGAACCATCGTTGAGTTATAAAACTAATTTGCACATCAAGAAAAATTATAATTGTTGTTTTTTGTCAAGTCGAAGCAGGCCGGTTTATAAGAATATGCGTGTATTGGGCCCGAATTCACATACTAAGAGTTATTCACAAAATAAACGCTTAAAAATTAGTGTTATACTAAACTTAGCACTTAGCAACTTTTGTGCTTAGTTTTGGCTTTGGCTTGGAGTGCGCTCTCTGCTTGATGTGGATCCGGAATTCGTTATTTATCGGCATATCCATTTGGTATTTATAAATCCGATTGTAGATTTATTTAAATTACTATTTCTTAATAATAATATATATTTTTCTCGAACTATACATTTGTAAAAAATGTTTTCAGCAAGTGGATTCCTGAAAAATGCAAAATCAGCTCTACATGTTTCAGGGGGCATATCGTGAAAAATATAAATTTTCAAATAGAAGTTCTTGAAGAAAAATTACTTCGATTAAGATGCTCTACTCAAAAATGTAAAAAAACGAATTTGGACAACAAAGTGCATTTTTTATTTTTGGCGATTAAACGAGCAAAATGGATCGAATTGGTCGGAAAATGTCACTAATATATCCTAAATTGCATGCCCTTTCTTCCCATGGCGGCCAAAAACCTCCCCCACTCTCCCTATCCCTTCCTCACACCATCCCCTAACTAAGCGCTTAGCGCTTAGGGAGCTCCCGATGTCCCTAAACTTAAGCGCTTAATTCTAAGCCAAACACTAAATTTTAAGTATGTGAATACAAATTCTAAGTTAAGCGTTAGTGTTTGCTAAGCGCTTAAATAAACACTAAGTATGTGAATAACACTTAGCGCTTATAAGCGCTAACACTTAGTGTAAACACTAACTTTAAGCGTTAGTGTTAGTATGTGAATACGGGCCTTAGATTCGTGATTAATTGATTTTATTCTTTTTTTTCAGAGCTAAAACTCTGCTATGCGGATGTGATCGTTCGGCTTGCGAATAGCAAGGATCCGGACAGCCCCGTGAAAGCGTCACTGGCGGCTACGGTTTGCGTAAGTTCACAAGTGATGGATGGAATTCGCAACCTGGGGCTGTTGCTCAACTTTACAAGTCTTACAATATTGTAACGGAAAAATCTGGTGATTCGTATTGAATTTATATAATGAATTCGTAACTAATCACGTGATTTTGCACTTACAATTGTTAGAATAATATAATTGTAAGACTTGTAAACTTGAGCAACAGGCCCCTGACAGGCTGACAGTATACCAATACTAAATTTCCCTGTAAAAGACTTGGTTACATGTTGTTGATACTTTTTCTTTTAATTGGATGGGACGGGACTGCTATGGGAGGATGGGAGTCACTGTGTCGACGTTTTTTTCATGAAAATCGTGGCTATATTTGAAGATTAGTTGTAAAGTATCTGATCTGAATAAAGCCAGTAAAATATGTTTGTTGATTTAAAGTGTATATTATTTTGACACTGAGTGTTCATTTTACGCATTAACTGTGTTTTAATGCTAGGATAGCAAAAAACAAAACAGCAATGTCTGCAGGGTGGGTTTCACCCTTTTTTTATTTGGTCCTGACAGCAGCTCTTTCACTTCCATGTTGCCCAGACTTGCGGTTGAAGCAGTCATCGTCATGCCACGTATGGTTTGAAAATTATCTGTTTGAAATTTTAAAATTATCTCGTTTTCATATTGTGCTCTCTTTTTAGTGCTCTCTGAATATGTCGCATTCGCTCGAAATTTTTTTATATCGACGAATCTTTGTAGTTTGTATAGTTATTTTTTATGAATATTTTTTTATTTTTAGCAGCTATGTAGTTATTTTTCATTAATATATATTTGTATTTTTAGCAGCGCTTACTGGGAAAGTCACCGTCAGAGTTTGCCGCTGCTTTCATCAAAAGTCATTCCAAGCTCACCAAAGAGACACGGCAGAGTTTTAATTGCCTTCTGGGGCTGCCTGTGAAGTTTCTGGTGGAAAAAAAGCCTCGAGGAATTTCGCTGAAAAGAATTTGCATCGGTCTCTAGCTTCTCGGCTTCTGATTGTTATTTTGCAATGTATATATTTTTTATATTTTCAATCTGTTATTGAGTTTTTTATTGGTTTTTTATTGAAATACTATTTGAATTTGTGTGTGCTGACCGTTTTGGTATAACATGTGCTGGAAAATTTTCTTTCGAATCGGTTGAATATTTTTTCAGATAATATTGCTCGTGCAACTCGTGCTAAAAATTACGCTTTTTGCTTTATTTTCGGCATTTTTTCATCCGTATTTCATGCGGTTTACCCTGTTTTTTGGTATCGAATAGTTTTTTAGCTGCAGTATTAATGACAGGATGAAATTGGGTAGTTTGTCGCGCGCTTTTCTTCATTCGTTTACTCGTATTCTTTTTTTGACTAGGGCCAAATTTCAATGTTTTATAACATATTATTCAATCCGCCGAAAACGTTTTTGATAAACACCCAATCGCAATGTGTTTTGGGGCCATTCCTTGATAGGACTATAGGAGTATTGGACTGAACGAGTTTTATTTTCAGCCCGACTAAACGATTTAAAAATAATTAAAGTAGATAAAAAAACTGAAAACTGCATAATAATGTCATCCATTTAAAAACGTTGCAGGTTACATTCTTTTAGTCTGGCGATAGTTCGGTTTAGGATTAAATTTGGATTAAAATTAAGAAGCTGATCTAAGCTTTGTCTCATTTAGACCGATATCCATTCCTGGACTTCGGACTGAAATTAGTTCAATCCGTTTATTTTGGTAAAGAAATGAGCCCTTAATTGTTGGTGCTTCTTCACTGCAATATGCTTTATTGTATATAATTACAGACTATTATATAAATCACTGTGTATAAATCATGTCAAGCCGGTACAAGTAAGGGTTGTAGCAAGGCTGCAAGTGCACTCAGAGGTTTGTATGCACGATGCGATGGAAAGCTCCGAGTGCTTTGCACGAGGCCTTTCGAAGCAGAGTTGCATACGAATCTCTGAGTGTCAGTGCTGGCCATGATACAGCAGACTTGTCACATGGCCTTGACACGTAAAAAACAAATAGGTAGCGGTGGAATTCGAACCCACGCATGTTTTGTTTTCCAGTCAGTGCCGCAGACCACTCGGCTACGCTACCTTCGACGATAAGGTATTAAATGACAGTAAATTATCTTACAGTAACATCCACCGCTGTGCATGAACATGCCTATCTAAATGCAAGCTGTAGTGTATGCTGAACATAGTACGTACATACATTACTTGTCATTATTTGGGTTTTAAAAGTAGTTGTGCAGCAGCCGTAGTCGAGTGGTTACGATGTCTGGCTGGCGATCCTGGAGGTTTGGGCGCATATGTTCGATTCCTGTCTTGTCTTTTTAAGGTTCCTTCTTATTTCTGACCAGCGTGCGACAAATCTGTGAGTGCACGCTAAGTCGAATTTGTTGATGCTTACTGTGTGTTCAGAGAGTGCAACAAATTTCTGAGTGCAGTCTTAGGAGATGTGTAGTCACAGGACCAGCAAATATCAGAGATTTGTAGCACGGTCAATTAGAGGCCATGTGACAAATAGCTTTGTCTGTTCATAAAGTCCGTACGGAAGTACGACCACAACACAATATTTTCAGTACAATAATAGCGACATGTTTCTATGCGTATATATCGAGTTTACATACGTAGCTATGATTTTTGTTTTAAGTTAACCAAACCACTTTAGCAGTCGTAGACGTTTAAGTTGAGAAATGAGCCTACTTATTTTTAGCCTGCAATTCTGTTGGCATTTAAAAAAATTATTTAATTGAAAAACGTATGCTGGTTTGGTTTAAATACTGGTTTTAAAATGAGGAATTTTTTTTAAAATGATTTTTCAGATCTCGTTTTATTGTATTGATGCTTTTCATATTATACCTGCTGGTTTTGTTGGTTTAATTTTACAATATTTGTATTTGGGTGTTTGTTGAAGTTGTTTGGTGAAAAAGTAAACTTTTTCAATGTTTATGTGTTTGAGATATTATTTTTTTTTATTTTATGTCTGCCTGTTTTTCGGTTCCGATGAACTTTAGCGTAAATATTACACTCAACTTTGTCGTTAATATCGTGATTACTCCAGAGTATGGAACTCATTACTGGCAAGTCATGTGCCAGGACCATAATATAGCCTGTAAAGTCTGGCAAAAAAGATGCTCTGCTTCCGTATTTCAGTGGCATGACTTCTACGCCTACTTGGTATACTCTTAATAGTCAAGATATTCTTTTCCTAACGAAATCACATAATTTGTTTTCGCAAGTGGTGCAACTATTTCTTGTCAGACCAACCCGTAATGTGTATTAGTTCGTAGTTGCGTAAAAATAGACGCTTATTCTGACTGATTTTAGGGGCAGAAAAGCTTTTATATAGTGTGGTTGGGCACCGAACAAGTTATGAAGTTTTATGGAACATTCCTGATCCATTTATTGTCGATCCATACTAACCGCCGTATGTCCATTCGGCCGCAGAATAATGAAATTAATATTAATGCCACAAGTTAGTCAGCTTTTGTGGCGTGACATTTCGAATTTTGCCATGTGAACTGATATTCGGCTGTAAGTATGAATCGGCCCCGTATTCTCACGTAGACTATGTAGGACATGGAAGGACTTAATAATAACCAATTGTGCACGGAGAAAAATCTGAATTGTTACGTCATTTACTGCATAAAAATTGTCCTGTTGTAGTTATTTGGCGTCAACTATGCCTGATCAGGATGCTTCTACTGCTGATCGGCCAATTGAAGTTCGTTTTTAGTAGCATATTTATAGTTTTAAGTAGTTTATTGGTAACTTGGTTTTAGATAGTTTACTTATGAATTAGTTGTAAGTGGGTTTTTTATGTACCTAGAGCACAATATTCAGAACCGTAACCATGTTGCTTGTTTTATTTCTGGTTTCAATCAAGCCTAACAGTTTTTTTACTACAACATTTTTGTATTAATTTAAACCGTTACTTGGGTCTAGCGTTTGCCTGCGTTAACTTTAAATTCGAAGCTAATTGATTTTTTGGGTCTATTTAGGTATGACGCTTTTGTATGCAGATAAGCAAGTTTAGTTTAGTCGCAAAAACACATCGCCCGTTTGCTCAGAAAATATTCAGGCTACTCTTGATGGTAATCTATAATCACAGTTTAAGAGGGGAGGTTTGGGGGGTCCAGTCCAGGACCCTCTCCCCCATAAAGTATAAATTTCTATAAAATTTGCTGTAGAATAATATGTGCATTTCTATCAAATTTATGCAATTTTGCCTAATTTTTGGCCAAAATTTTCAAAAATCGCTAGTTTTTATGCCAAAACAAGGTATTGAGGGCACATTTTTAAGAAAATCGTTAATTTTTTCGCCAAAAAATAATTTTTGTCTGACAAGGGCCATTAAAATGTCGGTACATGACCCCCCAAATTAGACCCCCGTGTTAGTATGTCTATAATTGGTTTTCTCATGCTCTTGTGCTGAACGTTTCAGTGGCTGAATCGTGAGCGAGTTCTGATGCTGTGCTCCCGCGGCACCTCCTACCGGAATAGACATCTGCTGAATGACTTGATAGCTATTATGCCGCACGCCAAAACGGGTTGGTGAAAGTAATGTGGGTGCTTTGAAATACATTGCTGTATTGCTACATAGTAACCTACCTAATTCTGTTTATCTAACCTGGTTAATCTAACTCTTATTAAACGGTGTCATGAAATGAAAGATATTGTTTGTATTCTTTCCTGTGTAGAATATAATTTTTTTGTTGTCTATTTCAGAGTCCAAAGTTGATAAGAAACAGAAGTTGCCACTGCTAAACGAGGTTTGTTTGTTAAACAATGAGGTTTATGTTAGGACAAAGTTTTAGTATGTATGGTATAAACTCTAAGATTGACGGGTTGTGGAGTCTTATTCAAAGTCAGTTGCGAAAATAGGCGCTTTATTTAGAAGATTTTGATATAGTGACAGTAGTTTTAAAGTAATACTGAGAGTACATAATTAAGAAGAGTATGACACGCTCCCTATTATGCCTGGCAGCGCGCGTCCAATGCGAAGCACAAAATAGCCCTTTTGTCTGTGGTTTTGAGGGGGTGGGTGTAGCCCCCCTCGGTTGAAGACGTAGTGCTCAACTGAGGGGGGTGGGGAATTCCCCTCAATTCAAGACCCTGTACTCAACTGAAGATTAAACTGAGGGGGTACCCCCCTCAGTTGAGCACTGCGTCTTCAAACCGTACACAAAAGCGCTATTTTGCGCTGCGCATTGGATGCAAGGCCCAGGGCATAATAGGGAGAGTGACATACTCTTCCTATTATGTACTCTTGGTAATATTCATATTGTACTCTTGATATAATTTAGCGACCATTCATGTTACAGCCGAAAATGTGCTTACCGGACAAATTTGTGAAACAGTCACGCTGACGATATAATAAATTTTTACGTGGGTTTACTGATGACTGTATTTAAAATCAGTTTAGTGTGTGTCTGACTAAAATTAAGCGTGCTAAAAGTTACGTGAATGCTTTTAGTCTGAGGATTTAGGATTGTGCTTGAATTTTAAACGTTGTTTTCTCCATTTGACCTTATGTTTGCTGTATTTCATTATTTCAGTATTGCATTGTTATAGATGTGTGAAATGAAGAACTGTACAAAATGTGTCTATTTTGAAAACAGAAAACGAAAGGACCTCTACCTTTGGTTAGTTTGGTCTTTCTGTAGATTAGCAGTCGTGGTGTTTAAAACTGGTAATTTCGCTTTTTCTGTTTCACATTTGGCTTTTAATAGAAATTAGAATCTAGCTATACAAAATTCTGTTTGATTGATATGATAAAATCCAGACCTATATGTATTTTTTCAATTTATAAAAAATTGAATTTTTGGAGGCAGAAATTGTAAATATTATCTGCTTAATATCATTGACATTCGTTAAGTATAAAAAAATTGCACCGACAGTACATTGAATGAATCGACCCGCGGATAATTTTTTTTTAAATGCCGCCAAATTTACTTTTTTGAAAGTTTAGTCTTTGTACTTTTTATTTAGGTTATCCAACGTGCCTCGTGGTCCATCCGTCAAGTTTCTGGTTCATAATGGTATGTCAAAAATGACTGTATTTTTAGTACAGATTCGCAACTGCTCGTTCGTTTAAAACCGGTAAAGTCATCTTGTCTAAAATTAAAGAAAACGAACTATGCAAATGTGGAATTTTGCGCATGAACAAAGTTGTTCAAGCCTGCTTTATGCGCTCTACATTGAACTCATTGTCCTTAAGTTGATCTTGAAGCACCTAATGGTACTTGAAATCTGTAATGCAAGTTTTAAGAAACATTTCTAAACTTTGTAAAATCAGCTGAATTTTATTTTAGTCCACACAATTCTGGAACTGAAATTTAGCGGTAATTGTCTGAAGGGATCTCGACCCATTCTGTCCTTCAGCTCAGTAAGTTTCAAGTTTTCATACTCGCTTTTGTCCTTATCCGTATCGTTTTGTCCTCAAGCAATTCCATAAAGACTACGGCCAAATAAACCAATCAGGCTCTATGCGAAAAATCAGACAAAACGCTTCTGTCAATGTTTCACAATGGCTGATCAAAAATTGTCCTTGTCCCTGTCCTTATGTTCTTAAGGACAAGTATGAACCAGGCTTTAGTTTAGACTACCAGGCCATTATTACTGTAGTAGAACCGATCATGGTAAATTTGCCGAAAAACAATAATATTTTATAGTTATGAGATACGATGACACACAGCTTTTCAAAGGCTCGATCTGTACTTACAGACTGCCGTGAGCTGTATGTTTTTTGAGCAGACGAAATTGAAAAATACTTACGCCATTGACTAATGTTCTATTTTATTAGTTACTTAATTTTTTCGCTATCTGAGCAATAAGCATACATACATATATTCGGCAGTAGGTATGAATTGATCCTAAAGTCGTTCGTCTATTTTAGGATTTTGACAGCAGCCCGCATTGGATACTGATGAAGGAACTGTTCATTCAGGTATATACTTACGTTTATTAATTTAGTCGTTCATAAAATTGTGAAACTTTTGGCTTTTCTGTGATGCTACGGCTGCTGATTTTGACCTCTAGGCTTTGTGTAAAAAATTCCTGCTCAGTAAAGTCTCACAAATTAATACTTCCAATCTTTTTCACGTTGTCACACATCAGTTCGGTGCGCCTAAAAATTACATAGCAACCACACAATTTGGAAACCGTAGCTACCACCTTAAACCAAAGATATTTAAGCCTGAGCTCAATAACGTTTAAGCTCATCGTTAGGGTCGATTCATTCATACTTACAGCCGTATGTCCGTTCAGCTGACAAACTGACGAAATAGTGACGTCACATGCGCTGGCTGATCCCACTGCACTAGGCTGCTAGTGACGTCATTCTGCAGGCTGAACGGACATATTATGGACGAAAGTATGAATAGAGCCTTTAGATAAACCGATTTGGTGCAGTCCAAGGTAAACACTGTTTTGTTCTCGAGTGAGCTATTTTGATTAATGCTGTTTCAGATCTTCGCCACCCCGCACCGCCACCCCCGAAGCCAGCCGTTTGTGGATCACGTGATTAATTTTTCTATTTTCGATGGTCGCATCTGGTTCCGCAACTACCAGATTGTGCAGGAAGATGGACAGTTAGAGGAGATTGGTGGGTTGCATGGTTTTCTACAAGGCAGGGGGGATTTTTGTAGCATCGGAGGAGGTTATGCTAATTCTTATGCACTAATGCGAATGCGTATGCTGAGTATGATTGCTAAATTGCTTATTATTCTGGTGGATCCTTTATTTAAACAAAAGTTTAATGAACTACAATTTTGTAGGAAGTTTTGGCTTGATATTGAACAAGTTGGCTTGGCTGCAATCCATTTCTAAGCCAACATAGTACATTAGTTTTAGGTGCGTAGTTCAAGTCCCCTCGAATTCTGACTAAAACAAGCACTTTTGTTGACGAGCGTATTTGTTTTAACAGGATGACAGTTAGTATTATTTTACCGTTTCGGTAAAATGTAGCGCGGCCTGTACCAAAATGTTGAAAACCGGTACAATGCTGCAGAAACTAGCATACATAATTTATTCGTGAACATATTATCCCATAATACTCAATTTAATACAGCTGGCGTCTGGAGTCGAACCTTATTCAAAACGACTACACCACAGCCAATTGTTCGAGCATAAATATTTTTGTCACGCTACACTTTTACCTAAGAATAATCTTGTCGCTCACAGAACTTACAGCAACAATTTTGATGACACTGTAAGCTTCTCAGTAATGTCAAGAATCGAGAGTATGACACTCTTCCGTATTCTAGCTAATCAGCCAGAAGGATGCTCCGGCCAAAGTAGCCCTTTTACGTCTTCATTTAAGGAGGGCCCTCCCAAATCATGGATGCGCTTTGATTTCAAGAGGGGTACCCCCGTCCTTTCACTACATATTTCGAACTGGCAGCGTGCAGAAACGAGGGGGAGGTACTCCGCCCTGAAATCAAGACACATCGCTGATTTAAGGGGGGTACCCCTACTGAAATCCAGATGTAAATGGGCTATTTCGGCCGCAGCATCGTTCATAGAATAGAGAAGAGTGTCTATACATTTGTTAAATGGAACAAAGGCCTGTATATTTCCTGATATGCATAGAAATCAGAACCCTTCTAACATTTCCCTTATTTTACCGAATCAAGTTGATGACACAGTTACGCTCACAAGGCACCGTCGCAAAGACGAGTCTGCTGCACTGTACGTAGACGATTTGTCGGTTTGTCAGCATATTGGCGTGGAGGGGTTTTGGGGCTTGGGGTTCCAGACAGATCCGTCTTCCCCCCCTCCCAGATTGCCCAAGAAAAGAAGTGGCTCACGAAGCCAAAATCGGTGGCTCACCAAACAAAAACGGGGAGCGAAATCAGAGGAACATGTGAAAATGTTGCTCAGCACCACCAATTCCAATATCCAATTCTCCGAGCCGCCCACATACATACGTTTGTCAGTTTAAGTTGTGCTCTTTTGTAAATACATATTAAATTACGTACTGCCGATTGGCAAGTTCAATTAACTTCGATTCAAGCAGTTAACTTGTACGTTGTTCGGTTGTTAGTCTAACGGCACACACACACACACACACACACACACACAACGCATGCAGGCATGCGGCAGCTGGTAAGAATCAGCAGTGCAGTTCAATGCACTGAAACTGAGCATGATTTACATGCGTTTTCAGTTTCAGTGCATTGACTGAAATTAGTATGCACGGCCGCTGAGGCGGCCGCGCAAAAAGTGGCTGGCTAAAATTTTAAGTCCGTTTAATCCGTAAGTTTAGGATGACATTCTAAGGAATGGGTAATTTTGAAACAGTATAGTGGACTAAAAGAGGTAGGCTCGTTTAGTCTGGTATAGGAATTTCACGTTAGTTTGAGTTGAAAGCTAAATTTAGGACACTGGGCGTACATATTGATAGTAATTTTTTGTCGGTAAAGCTATCTCTTTTTCATTAGTTTAACATGAATTCCAAAACATATAGCTTATCCATAACATGAATTCATATTCGCTTAAAGGTCCACTCAAATTTTGAACACTCCGTGGCGTTTTCTTTCCGAACAGTCCGCAAAGTTACTGAAATGAATTGTTTGTTTTTAGGTCCCCGAATGGTCTTGGAGCCGATCCGAATCTTCGAAGGAAGTTTTTCTGGTTTGGTGCTTTATGAAAATCCAAGCTATATCACTCCAAATGAAGTTAGTTTTTCTATTTTACTTTAAGTAACAGAAATTTTTTTAGTGTTTGATGGGATGTTAATAATTAACCCTGTCGTGAAAACACGGAGTGATGTACCGTTTCTCGGCCACCTTTCTTTTATTCAACAAAGGGAAAAAGATGCTGTGAGTTATGTAATGTGTTGTGATGTTAAATTTATTAGAGTTCTGTTTTATTTTCATAAACGCTGATTATTTTCAGTCCATTATTAATATTGTTTCATTCAATTTTAATGAGTTTTTTAATGTTTTTTTAGAGGCGACGCCGAGCACGGGGCACAAATTCAGAAAAATACGCTGCTCGAGTTATGGCCAAAAAATCATTGGAAGATCGACGAAAAATTGAGCCGGAAACTTTTGCGGTGGATCCGATTGATGCAGTTTTTGAAACCGAATGTAAAACTGCTGCTGAAGAAACAGAAACGGCCAGCTTGAAACGGAAAATTGAAGCGAAAACGCCGAAAAAAAATAAGACGAAGAAAAGGAAGAAGAAAAATAATTGATTTGTTAATGTTTTTTTTATTGAATTGTAATTATAGGTATATAATTGTTAAAGTTGTTTTCTGATTAATAAAATTGTTCAATTACGCCATGTTTAATGCTTATCAGACGAAGTGACGTTAGGTAGTGAAGAGCCTACAAAGGAATTTAGTTTTCCGTATAAACAGTTGAGATTGGAGACTAATACAGGTCGAGGAAGGGGATTGTATGGGAACCCCGCACCCGAAAAACCCGGCGCCGGGCCCGATAAATAGGTTTCCAAAAGAAAAGTGAGAGGAATGTTATTGGAAATTGTTCCTCAAAGTTTGGGGAAGGTAGGCAAAAAGTTCAGCTTTTGTCGCTCATCGCCGTGGCTCGGTTTAGGGCACTCCCTAAACCTTTCGTCTCTGAGCAAAACATTGAGCCCAAAGCAAACTGGCAACAAGCACGTTTTGCGAGCAAGGTTAGACTTAATTTGGATAGATTCCGTTGCGACGTTCTTGCTGTGCTGAGGATATTCTTCGAATATAAATCGCGGCACTTAAATTTTTTAAAGCCAACATAAACTTGTCAAGTGTACATTTTTAGCTCAGCCAATTGTCACCAGTAACAGCCAAAAAGTCTCCAGCAGAAAAATTTTTTAGAGTGTCAGTTTTGTTTTATCTTGATAACTCCATAGGAGATCATGATCAAACGGGATCACTGTGAATAGTGTTCAAGTTCAAATTGGGCACTATATTGCTGAACCGCAAGCAAAAACCATTTTAATATTTAAAATTTTAGTATATATTTAGGAACGAGCTACAGCACAAATTTTAGAATTAACTACATACGCGCTGCGAATCGCGTGCTAGCCAGCGGATGTAGGCTAAAGACTAACCATCACGCTGTCACGGAGTCTGTACTGTGGGCTCCATAGTCGCGTCATGGAGTTGGACATTTAGCTTCTCACTCTATATAGAAGAAGAGTGAGACACTCTCCAGCCTGCCTGTGTTATAGCACAGGCAGATGCGCTGGTCGTTTTCAGGCTACATGTTGACATTCTATGCAACATGTGACTGGCCAATCAGAAGCGAGCTTCTATTCTCTGATTGGCCGACGCCTGTGCACGTGCTCCAATCATAAAACGGGATAGGGATAAAGGCTAATAACTCATTATTTATTCATAGTCTGCTTGTAAAAACATTAAAAAAGGTTTGCAAATACCTTTGGGGATATTTTGGCAAACTTTTAGCGAACTTGATTGAGAAACTTTGAAGAAATTCAGAAATGTTTATATCTCAAAAGTTTCTCAATCAACTTCGCTGAAAGTTTGCCAAAATATCCCTAGAGGTATTTCCAAACCTTTTTTAATGTTTTTGCAAGCAGACTATGAATAAATAATGAGTTATTAAGCTTTTAACTCTATCTTAATGCTTATCAACGCATCAGCGATTATATACTAAAGTGTGTTACGCATGGAATCTACGCGCTGATTGGCCAGTCACATGTTGCATAGAATGTCAACATGTAGCCTGAAAACGACCAGCGCATCTGCCTGTGCTAGAACACAGGCAGGCTGGAGAGTGTCTCACTCTTCTTCTATATAGAGTGAGACGCTATTATGTACTCTTGGCCACATGAATAACAGCTCGCAGCCAAACACAGTTAAGCTCCGCCTACCCATTATTACGGTAGCGAAGTCAATCTGTAAATGTACAATTATGACGCACAACCTTGCAATTGATTAAAAATTATTCTGTAATTGCACGCCCAGGTCAAGACCCTAAGACTAAAATTTAGGGAAAATTACAATAAATGAATCAATGCAATGCAAAGGTGGTGGTGATCAAAAATACTACAATAAAAATAACTTCATGCTGTGCATTTGAAATTTTTTTGTAACATTTGGAGCTTTAAAAGCCGAATAGTATATTTATTCCGTATTCGTATCGCTGGACATGCTATTCCTTTAAAAATTTGGTTTACAAACGTTTGAACTAACAAATTCGGCGAATTAAACGTGAAATCAATTTTCGATCAATTTTGGACTATTTGTTTTCTTTGAGTCATTGCTCTGCTATTATAAATTAATAAATTTGAATGATTATGATGTGGTAACTAAAAAAATATTTCAAAAAGTTTGTATTGTGTTCGTTTCTACAGTAGGCTTTGTAATTTCATACAATATTAGTACGTATAGGCTGAGTAGGCGGAGCTTAGCAGTGATTGGCTGAGAGCTGTTATTTAAATAGCCAATCTAGTTCTTAGACAAACCCAGATGTAGACTAACCCAGAATACGCCGAATAGGTGTATTTGTGTGCTCTTGATGCACACGTTTGCACTATAGTATGTATGTACGCGGCAGCTGAGGCCGCCGCGTAAAAAGTGAGAATCGCCATGGGTACCAATTGATCTTTCCCTTCACCTGATATACTACTAGAAAGATACTTTTTTTAGTAGACTAGGGAGCGTGAAGCATTTAGCAACGAATTTATTTCATTTTCTGCCTCTTTTTTGATGTGGGAGCGGTAGCACAAGAATGCTATATATATACTACGACAAAAGCCACACTCTCTAAAGAATCGAATGGTTTTGATCCAATGCTCGAATGCTAAAACATGAATTCCTAATCAGATCTTTTGGGAGTTGACTCCAGTAGTGGCTGACAATTGACATTACATTCTCTCGTGATGTCAATTGACGATTGAATTGCTTATGAGAGGCGTTTTAATTGGGTATCATTCCAATACATGTGATCAAATAATAACCTCTGCTGATACCATCTTTTTAGTGGTCACTGATCAGTGATCACGAGGCTCTGCTCAATATAATCAGCCCTGCTGGGAACTGCAGTGGATAAAAAATAGCAAAAGCTAAAAACATGCTTTTTTCAGCTCTACGTGCCTTGAGAGCGGCGTAATTTTTGCTAACTGAATAGTGCACGGACATTCATGCGGGCATGCGGCTTTGCCTATAAATCTACCCTTACATACATTACGCTTTTGTAAAAACTGCCATAAGTTTTTAATTATTGAAACAATCGGCAGATGCTCACTGACACTCAAGTGATCACGTAATTAGCCAGTTCAGGTTCAGCTAGAAAAGTACACTTGAGTCCCAAACAGATAATCCAATCAAAACAAGTCAGAACTCAGAAGTGTTCCTAATACGAAACTGTTCGTAATTGGGCGCTTTCCCCTACATAACTTCTTTCGTTTGGTTTGCCTGCCTTTAGTGTTTGTGCCCGACCGGAATTTTTGGCCTGCCGGCCGGTTGTGGCCGGCTGGCCACAGTCGAGCGATCGACCAAATTAGGCCGGCAGAACACTCTGCTAGGCAAGCCGAAACGACACTTTGGATTTGGATGAATTTGATTTTAGTGAAATTTCTGCCCGGCCGGCGGCTTACGCGGCAGGTCACCAACACTACCTGCCTTTAATTAAAGCTGCATGACATTCAATGATTGAATGTTCTCGATTATTCATAAGGACGGTTATTTTTATAAGATTTGCTTCAAAACAACCTGTTCTGACGTTGAGTTTCTTTGAAGTTGTCTTAAGATTGACCCAATTTCAGAAAAAAGTTTGTTGGTCGTATTAATACTTGACTTGCGTTAGATATATACATGAGAAACAAGTACAGACCAAAATTAGCAAGTGTTTTTTGTATTCAAGAAATGGGACGATAAGCGGCAATTTGAATGCTTCGTTTATGGAGATTGATATTTGACTTTTCAATCTAATTTATAGTGTAATCTACTTAATAGTTGTAATCTATACCGTTTAATTCAAATGGCTCTCGGCTAATCCCAGGATTAAATTGGCAACAAGTTTTTGGAAACTCTAAAACCGCCGTCAGGGACAAAAATACCGCCGTCGTGTTGAAGATATAGTACCTAGATACCGTCCCCATTACATAACGTATGTCGGTGTACGTGCTAGGGCTGTGCGCGGTTACAAAAATACTATTTATGTTCTTACTACATATAATATAAACCTTTTCCCCTTAACCAATCGAAAAATTAATTGAGTTTCTAAATTTAGAATTTGTAGGAAAAACAAGCGTCGAGTAGGCTCTAGAGACTTCAACCTCAATTACTGTAGTCGCTAAAATAGATCTTCTTTTCACCTGTGCAATAGCTTTTGGCAAATTAGGATTGGGTTTTTATGATCTTAAAGCAGCAGCTCGTTGACGTCATGGACGGTTTGTGTTATTTTCAGTTGATCAACCATTGTTTTTCTAAGATATGCAAATTTGGATATTTTGCAATTTGGGTAGTCAGACCCGAATCGGAGCCACTTGACTCCGGAGTCAGTGTGTAATACATAGGTCGTGCTATGTTCATGAGGATAGTATGCGACAAAGGCACAAATTTCAAGGGAGCCGCAGGAGAGCTAACCAAACTAATAAAACAAATAGACGTCCAGAAAATATACTTTGACTCCAGATTCAAGTTTCTCCAACTCCGCTTTAACTCCGGAGTTTGTAGCAGGTAGTTTTGGTCGATATATACTGTAAACAAGCACTGTAATTTTAAGTGAAGCCATTTTGTAAAAGATTTAGGTATGATTCCTAAGTTCATGAGTTTGACCTGCAATATAGTTTTGTATTCTCAATTTAGAAACCAAATTTCTTAAAGCTGGCCAACTTCCAAGCTTGAATATGAACCTAAATATGACCAACGCAACCAGTGGGGACACAAATTTCAACTGGTCAAGTGCGCTGGCCCAGTATATTCTATACCAGCTGGCTGGCTCTCTGGCGATCGGTGGTAACCTGATCGTTTTTGTGACCATTTTGATTTCTGCCAATTTGCATTCTCGACAATACTATCTGCTAGCTGCCTTGGCAAGTAAGTTTGCAGGTTTACTGTGGCAACATTGCTACACTTGATCTAATTGAAAGTCTTCGGGTTTCAGATGACATTGAGTTTGGCAGACAAAATTAATATATTAAATTAATTAACTATATAGTAAACTACTTGACATAGTAAAATCATCATTATTATTATTATTATTATTATAGATAACATTTGCAGTGAAATCAGTTGATATAGTGAGACGTTATCCACTTGAATAATTTAAGTTTTACAGACTATTATTTTTATTATCTTAAGATTTATGATAGTGTCCGAAAGACCGAGAACACATCCTAAAATTGTATCTAAATTTTAAACTAACAAAAATTTTACTCTTAATTAAATAATTCTCTTAATTTTTTTGAAAAAACCTTGCAAAAAAACAAAAAATGACTTAAACACTATTAATAGTATATATTATAAATATAGCCGGACACAGCTGGAAGTATAAATATTGACCTTTAAACAACATATACAAACCAAAATTAACTAATTGTATCACCTGTCTGATTTTAGCTGGCGATTTAATCAACGGATGCGCCTACTTTACGGCCGGGCTGGTGCGAACTCGAATCCTAGTCGCCAACGAGTACGCTGAGAAAGTTCCAATGCTGACTTGCATGCTGCAGACTTGGCCATTTTTTGCTGGCGTTTGGTAACGACACCAGTTTACTGATCACTTTATTTATCAGTTTGGATAGACTAATTTCCGAATCCACTGAAAAGTTTTACAGCTCGTTAGGAACAGGCTATTGTTGGGTTACGATTGAAACTAGCTATAGTGTAGCCACGGCGAAAGTTCTAGCGGGTATGGTGTCCACTACTGTCCACGACTTAAGTCCGAGATTTTCGAAACTTTGTTTTGGATAAGGGGACCTAGTGTTTTCTATTATTTTTTTTGTTGTTTAATGCGCTACCTTAGTTAGTTTCATTATGTATGTCAGTGCTTTGATTGTATTGTAACGTTAATTTGCATTAGCTACCAATGTTAATCAAAAAGACCGCCTAAAACGTGAAGCTAAGGTGACGTATATTTGGGCATTGTAGTCGCCACAACTGTTTTTCTGGTTTTGGGCCCTTCTTTACTTCTAGAAGTTACAATAATATTTAGCTGGAAAAAAAACGTTTTTGGACCTTACGCCTCTGTTATCAGTGCTGTAAATTCGGGTTTAAGAATTTTTATATGTTCCTATCATAATCGAACTTTTTGAGAGTCTATGACTGGCTTGTTCTGTGGAGGGAAAAATAATGAGGGCAAGCTCACAAATGTAGAAAATATTAGCACTACCAGAGGGTAATCTTTCGAAAACAAAAGAGGACTGCATGTGAATGTGGTCAATTTAGTGATAGTGATGATTTATTTAGTAGGTATACCTTGTCTTTTTGTCTTCGCTGAAACCAACAGTGAACTGCACCACTGGCCGTTAACTCGTCATTGAAACTAATTGGCAGTTAACTGATAATTAAAAGTTTAAATGGCACATGAAGCGTTTTTGTTCCTTACAAAACCCCCCTAGAGAAGAAAAAAAACCATACTACTGAGCAGGCTGCATAGCCAGTATGTTTTACGTGTATTTTCAGCCTGCTGATTTTTGTCTGCTTATGTGCAGAAAAATCAATAATCGATGTACACTGCTGTAACAATGTACTTTTTCAAAATCGGCACCGGGATGTTTCACCAGCAGTATATTAGAGCCATTAGAAAACACTGTTTATCGCTTCTTGTTCTTAGAGCTGATTTGCTCAGCTCAGATCAAAGTGTCACTTTTGAGCCAAACGGCTCGTGCAGCGGGATGCTCAACATCCTGCAGCACTTTTTTGTACGTACTACGTATTTACATAGATTAAGTAAGAATAAGCTAGTTAGTAAGTAGAGTAAGTAAATACGAAGTATAGCTTACGTTAAGTATGGAATAAAGAACCAATTCATTTAAGCCTGAAAGGTAGACACCGGGAAAGGAACCTTGCCCCTTTTGGGGCCTACTTGTTTAATTGGCACCCATTTTTAATTGGATCAGTCCTAATGCTTGAAAAATGTTCATTGTTTATATCTGTTCTAATTTAGTGACTGTTGTTTGGCATGTAACAGTAACAGTCAATCGTCAATTAAACTAGTCAATTATCTAGTAAACATCAAAGTCTCAATTTCAAAAAAATTACTCCACAGGACCCCCTAGGCGGTACCCTGAGAAGGTCATAGGGGGGTCCAGACGGGTTCTTGGCAAAAATGGACCTCGGTTTGGTGTTCAGGGGCCCAAATTACCCCTAGAGACATGAAAATCTCAATTTCGAAAATTTGACCCCTGGCCCTAAGTCACGTCACCCGGCCCCCTAAAGGGTCCGAGTGTCACTCATGTGGGGGCACAATTACTTAAGGGGGGACCCTTCCACTAAAATTTGGTCCATATCTATTGAGTATTATCTCCAAAAAATCGTTTTAACAGCATGTAGCTGCTACTTTTACACTGGGCAGAGTTGGTTTCAAAACAGACAGTTCCTTTCTCTAGAAGGAACAAAAATGAACACATGGACTACTAAAAATTAATAAATACAAATAATATTAAAACAGACTTTACAGAAGGCGATATGTGTCGCCTTTCCTTAAAATCAGATATAAAGATAATTTTTTCGCGGTAAACAAAAGCGAGCAGTCCAATCATTTTAGCTAGTGAAAGTGGCAAACAACTGTTTGCGGTTAAATATTGGTTCTAAATATTGACGCCGTATGGACTGTTGATGTTGGTTCCACCAGAATTTCATCTGCTAAACCTATCAATAAACAAGCTCTTCTGCTGAATAAGGAATGGTACAATGTGAGGCCTGAGCACAGTGTCAATATTCCAGAGGAATATTAACCCTTTAATGCCCAGAGCATCTCGCGCCAGGCAGCCTGATTCTGACAGCTTCTAGTTTTTTGATCATTGCTGAGTTACGTGCATCGTAGAGATCGCGAAACCACCATTCGATAGAGAAATGAATGGTGCACAAATCATATTGAGTCGATTA
>JASANF010013294.1:0-28117 GCA_030248245.1 Trissonchulus sp. WLG1_4
TTCATCAAAATTTCACACCAAACAGTGAAATTCTGACAATTTTTTCCGAAAATAACTTTATCGTGGTGTGGTTGTTTAGTTTATCAGTATTCAGTAAACACAGTATACACATTAAAATGTATGTTTGTTTGTGATTAGGTTTGTTAATTGTAGTGTTTTGCTGGTCAACTTTCTTATGCCAATTAGTGGCTTCACATAGTTAACTGTAAATTCCAATTATATAGTATGGGTGTAGCAAAAATCAAAAACAAAAATCTGTGAAAGTATATACAACCCAACGCACTACTCAGAACCATGTCGTGACACATGTATATAGTTCAGGAGATGAGAAGGGAAGACTCTACTCCCAACTAAAATTTAGTCCCAGGGGATTGAGGGGGCCCCACAAAGGCAATGAAAGAGCGTCACCGCACGCAAATCTAATTAATTTTTAAGCCCAAGACATTGGTAATTCCAATAATATCGGAGCGATTTTTAACTTAATTCGAACCAAACAGTGTTAATTGCTATTTTCTGCGAGAACAAGGACAAATTGCGTCTAATTTGAGACAGAAAATTTCACAATATTCAAGAATACATGGTCAGACATAATAGAGGCAAAGAACCAAAAATTGTCGTTATCTTGCCGTTAGTTATATATACATAAAGTGTCTGACTATGGTCTTAATTTTACCTAAAAACTTGTAAAAAGTCATCAAATGAATAGGTAAAAAAATGGCAAAAAATGACCCAAAGTCTCGGTTTTGGCTGTCTTGGAATTTGGTCTCGGTCTCGGTAGTCTCGGTTTCGTGGTCTCGGTCTCGGTCTCGGTCTCGGAAAAAAAACCGAGACTTCCATCCCTAGTGTGGGTGCAACATCAAGACCATGCTGTTGGCTGTCGCTCACTACGTAATAAGTACGTACACGATTTGACACACACGCACACACAAACTGTGTAATTTAGGGACCTAGCAACAGATTTGCAGGTAATTTGTTCGATCTACGTGTTAATCATAGGAGCGTTTGTAATATAGTATATACGCGGCGGCTGAGGCCGCCGCGCAAAATAACAAGCAGCAGTTTGCTGCAAAAGAAAAAACAGAAAGAATTTTACAGGAGTTAGTCACATCTGACAAAAAACCTGTTGCGAGCTCATTTTTTATTTCGACTTGGATAAAAACTTTCACCAAACTGCTAAATTCTATTGGAAACGTCTTTTAAGGAAGACTAAGGCACTGTGGCTAAAAAAAATAGAAAAAAACCAATTAACTGTGCTTGAGCAACGAGCTGGATTTGATTCATACCCGAATCAAACAGGTTAAAACGTTCAAACCTGTCACGGAGTTTTCCTGTAGAACCATTTTCTAAATTTCACTTGAGGACTATCGCATTTGCATGAAAACATAGCTTGAAAAATAGCGAACATGTGCTGCCAGAATCCGTGTGCACACTAAATTATAAAATATTTTTATAAATAACGATAAGGAGCACTATTTGGCTTTATTTTCCAACCAGCAGTTTTGTCAAGCTCAATTCTTCTGACTCAATCAAATTCTTCAAGCGAACATACACGGACGGCCATGACTTGGCAAAAAGATGCTTGCTTTCTCATCTCGCCCACTCGATTTATTACTTCTATAAAGTTATTATGAGACAAATATGCTGAACACTGGAAAATAAAAGTTTTGTGCAAAAGGTTGTCCGCAAAATAAGTGTCAGCTACAACTGAAACTTTGTCAACAACACTAGCGTAGTATGCATTTTTGACAGTCAAGAATAAAGCTTCAGCAAAAACCCGAAGCAGTTCCAAATAGTAACAGCCACTTCGCTTGAGCAAAGAGCTGGATTTGATTCATACCTGAATCAAACGGGTTAAAACCGTGTAACTTGTCACACAATTTTTCTTCGGTAACAGTTCGTCGATTTTACTGGGAGACTGTTAGAGCAATTAGATTTGTACACATAGGACATAAAGAGCTACATTTGACTAATACTCCAATCGTATGTGTTATCAACAATGCGAAATGCACACAATTAACGAATGAACAGACACAATTCTCAAACACACCCATGTGCACGTACATGCGCACAATCACAGTGATCAAAGCACACACAGACGCGCACAGATCTCTCGCCAAGCTTTACGTTGCCACTTCACAGAAATTCTACAGACAGAAGCCAGCTTGCTGTGTAAGTCATCCACAGGCATTATGAATTACACACACACGCACACACACCTACGGTTATTTTTATCACACAGCCTTACGTTTTGTACTAGGGTCATCATAAGAACCTGTTGCGGTGTGCCGCAACAGGAAAAATTAGGTGTAAGAGTGGGGCTGCCTAAACAAAAAAAACAAATTAAAAATACATAGTTATTAAGCAGTATTGTTTACAATATTACATACATATATTGCATGTTATTCTAATAGTATTCTAATTGGCTGAGCCACACAGCAGTCATAGGTAATTAGTATTGATATTTTCGTCATGGATATTTTTCCTTCCATATAATGGGGGGACAGGAAAATATATTTAGAAAATTTTTCCGGGGGGGAGGGGAAATTTTTTTTTTGTTAATGTTTTTCCAGGGTAAAATTTTAACGGGGAAAAATTTCCCTGTGAAAGCGCTTACATGGGGCGTGCAAATGTGTGCAAATTTGAAGCAAATCGGACAATCTAAACTTTTCATTTTAACACGTAGCCCCCCTTAAGTAGAAACTCAGAAAAGTGCAAATGGCCGTTTTTCAACAGCCTGGAGCAACAATTGGCTAACTGCCCTTGGCCGTTAATTCTTGTTTCAGGCTCACGGGTAACAAACAGCCAACTGTGTAGTTGACCGGTTGTTGCTCAACTTCAAACAGTGTCAGATTTCTACGCTTCCTCAAAAGCAAAAGTTCTAAAATTTGGTTCACTCATGAACCTGTTCGGCTTCTTCAAAAGGAAAAAAACCGCCAGCGTCTACTGATTCGCTACGGCGAGTAAATCAATTTTTTTGTACAAGTTGAATTTGGTGAAATACTATTTAGTTACAGCAGTTAGCGCTATAATTTTTTCGAAACTCATTAGGTAGTACTTTCTGCTACTTCTGTGCCAAATTGGAGCATTCATGATGTCAGCATGAATTCTTGGTGCATCAGGTTAGAAAGCGGCTAACCGCTAATCTTCATCATGTACGTGCAATATTTTGTGACAGTGCAACAACCGGACAAACCATCAAACACGTGTAAAATTTGTGCTGCAACAACCGGCCAACTGCAGATCAGAGTTTTAAGATTGCTTCGGAAAAAATGTCAGTTCAAGCTTTTCGGCTGAAATTTTACAGCAAAACAGAGAGAAAGTTGAGGTTTAATTTAAGCTACTGCTTGTAAAAAATGGTTGAATAAATGCTTGATCAAAGTGTTGCAAACTTTAAAGTCGATTTTCTCATTTTCAACTTTTTGTAAGTTAGCCGGTTGTTGTTCTAGGGGACCGAATGGAGTTTTTTTGAGTCCTGTAATACACATGCTAGGACATCATCCCCATGAAACGGGGAGTTTGGGCGACGTTGCGTGGCCTAGTGGCGTCACCAGTAGTGCACACCACAGTCAACTGAGGACGGGTGAAGTGACAGACAGATGATATGTCTCATACTCTGGCAAGTGAAATGGTATGTTTCGGTGGATGCCTCCAGCCCGATGGAGGGTAAATGCATGTAATGCCTTATCGCTATTGCCACTACCTACAACTACTACTACAAGAGCTTTCACAACCGCCACAAGTGACAAGAGGTACTAAAGCCGCCGCTGCCACTACCTAGTACCTACTACTACTACTACTACTACTACACGAGCTTTTACAACCGCCACAAATGACAAGAGGTACTAAAGCCGCCGCTGCCACCACCTACAGACTACTACACGGCTTTTACGACCGCCTCAAGAAGCACTAAAGCCGCCGCTGCCATTACCTACTACTACCTACTACTGATACTACACGAGCTTTTACAACCGCCACAAGTGACAAGAGGTACTATAGCCGCCGCTGCCACTACCTACATACTACTACTACACGCCACAAGAGGCACTAACGCCGCCGCTGCCATTACCTACTTCTACTACTACACGAGCTTTTACAACCGCCACAAGAGGCACTAAAGCCGTCGCTGCCATTACCTACTACTACTACTACTACTACTACTACACGCCACAAGAGGAACTAAAGCCGCCGCTGCCATTGCCTACTTCTACTACTACACGAGCTTTTACAACCGCCACAAGAGGCACTAAAGCAGCCGCTGCCACTAACTACTACTACACGAGCTATTACAACTGCCACAAGAGGCATTAAAGCCGCCGCTGCCATTACCTACTTCTACTACTACACGAGCTTTTACAACCGCCACAAGAGGCACTCAAGCCGTCGCTGCCACTACCTACTTCTACTACTACATGAGCTTTTACAACCGCCACAAGAGGCACTAAAGCCGCCGCTGCCATTACCTACTACTACTACTACTACTACTACTACACGCCACAAGAGGCACTAAAGCCGCCGCTGCCACAACGACAACAGTTACAAACAACAGCCAGATAAATTAGAATTAAAATATTCAATCGGGGTACTCACAACTGTACCCTTCGGGATCGGTCTGTGAGGCCCCAAACTTTGCCCTAAATTTAACTTAAAGCATATGCTACACCCACACACTGTATGTAGTTAGGATACCCTTGTTTTGGAGCCATACTCGTAGCCTGGTATGGTTTCAAAACAAGGAAGAGGTGAATCTGTGCACCACCCTGTGCTCGACCACCTTATGGGCAGATATAAAAAAAAACAATACGGACGTATGTGTTTTGGTTGTAGCAAAGCGATGGGTAGTGATGAACTCGTGAGTTGTTTCAAAACGAATGTTTTATTATAAATTAACAATGTGAAACTTTTCTTTTCTTCTGTGTCATGTTACTGCCTAAAACGCAGCTGCAGTTTGACCGCAAAAAATATTAAGCACATATGTAGCATTGACTGTATTATTGAAACAAACAAACCTAAGCGTCCGCACATCTTGCCAACGTTTCGACAATTCATACCCATTGTTGACAAATGAAAATGAACACAACACAGCATGTAAGTCATCAGCCTTTAAGCCGGGTTTACACGAAGCAATTTTCACGCAATTTCCACGCATTTTTTTCACACAATTTTCAAGCAACTTCAGTTGCGTGAAAATTGCTTCGTGTAAACAAGCAAAATTTGAAGCAATTTTCACGCAATTTTCAAGCAAGGGCAAGGCTCCAAGGCCAACTTCCAGCCAATTTATTCAAACTCGAACCATCGAACATAAATAAATACACACTAAAAAGTGTGAAGCCAACCAACTGCATCATTTAGCACGAAAACAACCGCCAGTTTGAAATTTAGGCGGACCCGGTTGCCTGCTGGTTGCCTGGTGATCGGTTGCTTGAAAATTGCCTCGTGTGCACTTGGGCCACAGCCCAACAGGTCTTTATTAATTTTGATTCTGGTATCTTAACTACTGTTGTTTTGATACCGCAAAATAATTTAAATATGATATAAATATGATACTTGGAATTTAAATAAAATACTTTTGATATTTGATACTTGGAAAAAATTTAAATATGATATAAATACAATACTTTGAATTTAAATATGATACTTTTGATATTTGATACTTGAAAAAAATTTAAATATGATATAAATATGATACCAAATAATTTAAATAAAATACTTTTGATATTTGATACTTGGAAAAAATTTAAATATGATATAAATACAATACTTCGAAATTAAATAGGATACTTTTAATATTTGATACTCTGAAAAAATTTAAATATGATACAAATATGATACTGAATAATTTAAATATAATTCCATAATTTAAATATGATACTTTTGATACCAATTTTAATATTGATACCGGTTTCAAAAGTATTAATACCCAAGTATCATATTTATATCAAAAGTATCAAAATGCTACAAAACCAAACGAACTACCAGCCTACTGCCTATTCATTGATTTTCTTCTACTTTTCCGCCTGAAATTTTACACAAGGGTGCCCCCTTTTGTTTTTATGTTACAGCTCGACTGGCAATGCTCTCTAAAAATACAGAAACGGAGCAGTAGCCAATTAAAAAAAGAAGGCGGAGCTAAGGGCGAGATCAAAGAATGCCGCCGTTCTTAGCCTGCGCAAACATCAAAAGGTGCTGCCTTTAAGCGTGGGAATCAAAATTTTTATATTAATTATGATACTGGAATTTAAATACAATATATAATTTTGATACTTTGAAAAAATTTAAATATGATATAAATACAATACTTTGAATTTAAATATGATACTTTTGATATTTGATACCCGGAAAAAATTTAAATATGATATAAATACAATACTTTGAATTTAAATATGATACTTTTGATATTTGATACTCGGAAAAAATTTAAATATGATATAAATACAATACCTTGAATTTAAATATGATACTTTTGATATTTGATACTGGGAAAAAATTTAAATATGATATAAATATGATACCAAATAATTTAAATATGATACCATAATTTAAATATGATACTTTTGATACCAATTTTAATATTGATACTGGTATCAAAAGTATTAATACCCAAGTATCATATTTATATCAAAAGTATCAAAATGGTATCAAAACAACAGTAATCTTAACACAGTGCTAGCATTAAAGTGTCAATGTGCGGAGTGTGTTTTGCACGTCTTTTACCTTAGCTATGCATCTGTCACTATTAAAATCCTTGTAAAATCAGTGTGTTGCTGCTTCAGTGGTTTCTGAGAATGTAGTTTGAAAATGCAAAAGTCTGACAAAAAGCGCTCGACTAGGAATCGACGACATCCCCTCTAGGTTGCGAACCTAACAGACTAACAACTCGGCCAATCAGTTCTGATGCTTCAATAATAATGATATATATGTTAGATTTTGGTATCGGTATTGTGTTCTTTTAAACTGTCATAGCTTATTTGCAACAGAGCTTGCAAGATAAATTTGCAATTATGCATAAGCAAAAATGAAGTTCAGTAATTTATCTTTATTTAAGATTATTCATTAAGTAATTAATCAACCTTTCAAGTTCCGACTGCTGAAAGCTTTAAGCTGAGATTTTGCAGTTTTAATGGCTGTAACAGGATAGGCTTTTCATGGAAAACATGCAAATTAAGAAATAAACCTTTCGCTGGCCCAACAGGTAGGTTTACGATGGCCTCCAGCCAATGTACTTAAAAGTGTATGCTTGATACTTACTGAATACTTTTGCTGAATACTTAGCTTGTTGCAAGCAACTTCCAAGCAACGCGCGTTGCCTGCGCGTTGCGTCGTGTGAACCGGCCTTTTGTCTGTGATATTATTGACAGGACGCATGCATTTACGCACGGAACGGACGGACGGACATACTCACCACACTTGTGCTGCTGAGCTGACACAGCTGCTGCAGCATGACTTCACATTTGTTTCAGCGTAAAGAAAGACTAGGCGTTTTCTGTGTAAACAGAAAATGCCTTAATATCTAGTATACGCGGCGGCTGAGGCCGCCGCGTAAAAATTAAATCAGTTAAGGTGGGGGGCTACTTGTATAAGTGAAAATTTTAGGTTCTCCGATTCGCTTCAAATTTGCACACAATGTAGCCCCTAGTGGCCTAGTGAAGGCGCATCGCAGATGTAACAAACTGGAATCAATGCTTTTGCCAATCGCTCACTAGGTATCTCAGATTGTAGCTTCACATCTCATAAAAGTTACATACAATGTACATACATGACGGTTGATCATTCCATATTGATTGATAATCGACATGATGTTACTGAATAGCCAACTACTTGGCTACGTTACGTTGGCTTACAGCACACTGTTATGGCAAGCATAGTTTATTAGCTACGTTGGTAAACAATAACGTACATTCATCACATGAAATTGACTATTGTTTCTGCCGATATTTTCATTCAAATAAAAAATGCAACGCAGTCGAAATCCGGATTGAAAACTATATAATTTAATACATTGATTAAACGTGTTGCATATTTGCAAGAGATAAACGTGCTGCATATTTACAAGAGATAGGTACGATGGATCGGAGCTGAAGATTAGCTGAAACCGAAATAGATATGCCTGAAACGTTTTTACTTGGTTCAATGACACATTGTTAAGGCCTAGTCACACGAGGGCGCATGAGAGGGCGCGTGCAAGCAAGCAAATAGGTACTCCGCCGATCCACTCGGTGTTTAAAGGTTACATAATTAAAAACTGAGGCGTAGCTGCAATTAAGCTGGGGTTAAACTGAATCGATTAACTGGAGTTTAGCTCAGCGATGATTGTTTGTTTGTTGCGCAGCAGGTTTCACTTCCACTATAGCTATAAAACCACACCATTTTGTATATATTGTACTTTGATTGTTTTAGTTCTGTCAATCGAGCAATATGCCATAAAGTATGCCTGTTAGCCAGAATATGAAAGAGTGACATGCTGTCATATCCTGTACTCTCGATTGTATAAATCTGTCCACATATCTTGCACATATCTTACGTGTTTAGTCTCTAAAATTCTATTTAGCACCAAGTGGCTGCTTAAGCGTTGTTCTGTTTGAGTCACCCGCAGCAGTTATGCACTAACAGAGAAAAGCTCAACTCTGACATTGGGCCTCTTTGTCAGTCTGATAATCAGAAAATGCGCAACGAGCGCTTTTCTTGGCCAAACAGATTAGGCTCCCATTTTAAGCCCGAAATTGAATTTTATTCTTTCTTGAAAGTGGTCTTATGCAATTTCTTTATGAAGCCAAGACTTTGGAGTCTGCTTCTTATTTTGCTTTGAATTTAGACTTCATGATGTTTCCCCAGCACAGAACTGCAACAATGAACATTTTGACTTTTTACGCAACTTCTGACACTGAAATTTGCCGCGGTAAGTCTTCGAATACAATTTGCTTGTTTATTCAATCAGTCAAAAACTGTCCAAAAAGTTCGGCTGAGCCAGTGATTTTTCTTCCAATTTGGAACATTCTTTTTTTATTTCATAATTAAACGGTGGTTGTTCTAGCACTTTTCTCGGGTAGAAAGAGTAAAGCTGGCAGTTTTACACAAAACAAGGAACTTGATGCGTGCGATACCGGAACTACATAAATAGTAGAAGCATTTTGATGTTTCGTAGTTGGTAGCTGTACCTATAGCATAGGCTTTTACCTACATTAGGGTAAATCGGGGTAATACGGTCACTTGGGGTAATACGGTGACTTTTGACTTTGACCGCCTGACCACTGCGAACCAATCAACGAAATGGGTTGGTTCTTTGCAAAAAAATGCCTCAGCTATCGTAGATATGTCTGTAAAAATTCTGAACTGAAATGTGAAATATAAGCAGTTTAAATCTACGACGCGTAACTTTACTTCGATTTCGTGCGTTTGGGCAGAAAATTAACGTCGGAAAAAAATGTAAAGTTTGACAGGCTGAATACTCTGCTATAAGTAAGCTATTGCTATAGTTTTTACACTGTTAGAACACGAATTACTGGACTATACGTGACGTAAATTTTAAACCGGAGAACTTAATTAATTATGAGTTATTAATACCCAACGCAGGTGACCGTACAACCCTAAATTGACCATAATGCCAGATAAAGTTTGGCGATTAATAACTTTTGTTTTACTAAGAGTATTAACTTTATACTTGACAAGTATGCAGGTCTTCGGTACTAGTATTGATGCTGAAAAAATGAGCTATCTACTTATTACCAGTAAAAAGTTATATGGCGGTTCGGGTAATATGGTCAAAAAGGGGCAAATTTCTGCCCATATTACCCCGTTTTACCCTATAAGTAGGTGATATGAAAATTGATTTCAGTTTCCGAATTTCATTTAAAGGACATGAACTTTCACAGCCTAGACGCAACAGTCAACGTATACATAAGCTGCAGCGGTACACAATTATTTTACCGCACTAAATGATTTTGTAATAGCAATATGTACAGTTACATATGTAGTAGAACCGTTTTTAATGAAAAATATTTATTACCTACTTTTAGCGAAGTTCTCGTCGCGGTCTCCTAAATGCTCAGAACAGTTCTTCTAATAATGTTAATTGGAATAGCAATCCTGTTTTTCGTCGGCTACTATTTTGTTCATGAGGCGACTGGTCGACGCGACGACGCTGAGGGACCCAAAGTGTCATCGTTTCCGACCCTATTGCCTGCCATGGCAGATACAGACGATGACAATGACCTACTCAATGTTACGCAAGGTTGGTGTCTTGTTACCTATTTGTTAATGTAAGTTTTAATTTGCATGAATAATTTTTAAATTTAATTTTTTCCTCATGCATATTAGTACGAATTGCGAATTGTTATGGCAACATGCACTTGAACTTGAAGTGTAGCAGCGCGTTTTGCAGTGAATATATATCTCCATTAGAACGTGAGATAACTAACTTATTGACTTGATTGATTGATGCTATGATGATGAGTGAATAATAGAGTAGGTTATAAAACTAGAAGGTGCAATTAGTTATTGAAAAACAGTATACATAGCAAATAAGTTTTTCACTCGTTTCTGGTAAAGTACCTTAAGCTTCGTCCTTTTTTGGTAATGAAGGTTCGTTTCAGTAGCGAATTAGGTAGAAATTGTTTTACCATGTACATAGGTGTGTAATTTAATGCACTTGTATATATGAGGTGGTTGTTAACGTGTTAAAATGAAATGCTAATAACAAGTAAACTACTAAATACTATTTTTTGATGAAGTGCTTTGCTTTAGAATTTCTTCCATTGACTTTGTTGGGCTTGAGTCACTTGACTGGTCCAAGTCATCCACTACCGAAACGCCTGGCTACTTGGTTTCCCGAAACCACAACTCACCACTATTGGCATGATCATTCAGGTATCATCAGTTGACTTGTCAATTCAATTTTACAGTCGTGTTCCATTGTCATAGATAAATTTTGAACTGGAAAAGCTGAAAAATACTGAAAAGAGAGTATAAAGTAGCTACATCTTTTTTCACTGGTACTGAAAATTACCTACCATCAACATTGCAGCAGTTACAAATCATAGACACATCTGACTTGACGGAAAACTCAAGTATCTAACTCTGAGCCTGAGTTAACGGCCAAACGGCATACGTCACAGAGACAAAGCCCATTTCGCCCGGTTTTTCGAGTTACGCCTTTTAAAGCCGGCAGGCATTGAGACATAGAAATATGTAGACAGCTGTGCGAGCACACAGACAGTCTATAATTAGCCGTTTGTTGCTTAGGGCCTATTCCTTTACCGGATTAAAAGGACTAGACTTATTTTAGTCCGAGGCTTTGGAATCACAAATCGGACTAAATAGACTAAACGAGTTAAAATAGGTCTGCGGATTAATTTTAGTCTGACCCCATTCCAAAACTACCTTTGGACTAAACGGATTTAACATGCACGCTGAACATTAGCGTGCATAGTTAAGTCCGTTTAGTCCGACCAAGAGTTCATAATAAGAAGAGTATGACACTCTTCTGGATCCCAGCTTGGCCGCCGCGGACATGCTGCGACCATTATCTCCCGAAAAAGGCCACAACTGTGGGGGGGGTACCCCCCTACACGAATGAAGGCATAGCCCTCAGTTGTGGGGGGGGACCCCCCCCCACGAATCAGACCATAGGTCTCAAACGTGGGGGGGGACCCCCCCCCACAAATGAGGGTATACCCTCAAATGTGGGGGGGGGACCCCCCCCACGTTTGGTGCAACCTAAAAAATGCCCCGGAGACGCCCCGCCGCCACTTTTTGAGGTAAAATTTTGTTCCTAGGGGTATTTTGAGGTGCTGAACTCGAATCTGGGGCTCATTTTTGTCACCGCGGACCCAGCTGACCCCCACAGGCTAGGCTACAGTACCAACTTGGGGTCATTTTTTCAAAAATTGAAATTTTTCATGTTCAAGTGTTATTTTGGCCCCTGAACACGAATCTGGACTCCGGATTCCGGAGGCCACTTCCATCTAGGATCCTCTTGGACTCAAATATGTCAGGCGGCTCTCTTTTCCATACTACTATTCGCTACACCGTCGAGGCAGCAGATATTTACGAGGCTTTGGTACAGATATGTATGCATGCAGGTACGTAGAATTCTTACGGTAGAAAATTTTTTAACAGTTTTTTGGTGAAAAGCGCATTCTAAGGGTTTTTTGTGTTCCTGAATATTTGGATCCTTGGAAGTCCAAATAAATAAATTTTTGGGTTTTTTCTTTTATTCACCCCACAGTCCGAAATTTGAAATTTACTGAACCGTTTTTCATAATTTTGGCACCGGTTGACTTCTCTTGACAGCATAACTTTGAGACAATCACAAACATTGCCAGTAGGCCACAACGGGTTTGCCGACTGTAAGTCGGACACTCTATTCTAGCCAGAGGACCTTTTATTCTAGGCGAAGGACCCTCTATTATGGGTGAAGGACCCTTTATTCTAAACAGGGGACTCTCTTTTCTAGGCACGGGACGCGCCATTTTAAGCAGTGGACCCTCCATTCTTAGCAAAAGATACTCCATTCTTGGCACACAACCCCTTATTGTAGCCGCCGTAGTAAAGTCCAACACGGTGCGAGGCATAAAGTTCGTGTTCCGCGAATCATACCACACCTAACACTACCAAAATCTCAGTTTCGAAAATTTCACGCCTTAGGACCTCCTAGAGGGGGTACCCTGAGGGGGTTACAGGGGGACCCAGGAGGGTCCTAGGCAAAAATAGACCTCAGATTCGTGTTCAGGGGCTCAAATTACCCCGAGAAACAGCAAAATCACAATTTCGAAAATTTGACCCCTTCGGCCCCCTAAAACATGGTACCCTGAGGAAGGGGGCTTGGCGAGGTCCACGATGGCTCTAGGCAAAAATGGACCCCGGATTCGTGTTCAGCACTTCAAAATACCCCTAGGAACGAAATTTTACCTTAAAAAGTGGCGGCGGGGCGTCTCCGGGGCATTTTTTAGGTTGCACCAAACGTGGGGGGGGTCCCCCCCCCACATTTGAGGGTATACCCTCATTTGTGGGGGGTTCCCCCCCCACGTTTGAGACCTATGGTCTGATTCGTGGGGGGGGTCCCCCCCACAGTTGAGGGCTATGCCTTCATTCGTGTAGGGGGGTATCCCCCCACAGTTGTGGCCTTTTTCGGGAGATAATGGTCGCAGCATGTCCGCGCTGCTAGGCCACAAACGTGGCCAGTGTCACACTCTTGTGATTATGTACTCTTGGTCCGACTAAAAAGCAGCTGACTAAAAGTTAAGTCCGCTTAATCCGGAGGTTTTGGAATGGCATTTCTAAGCTCAATGTTTAAACCGTTTAGTCCGATTATACAGAATTAACCCTTCAATCCGGTAAAGGAATAGTCCCTAAGTCTACTAAAATAATGCTTTATTAACGGACATACATACGGCTCAAAGCAAACGAGCATACGGCTGAACGGATGAAAGTATATCTGAACTACACAGCTGTTCTGTTTATCAGTTTGTTTTGATATCCGTTCTTCGGTTTGTCCGTATATTCCAATGTGCGAACAAAAGTATGAATCGACTCAAATTGGTTACAAACATTTGAAAATGCTATGACAAAAACAACAAATCATAAGTATTCGACAAGCAGCTAAAACCAACAAAAGACCAGTCCATAACAGCTCAATTTCAATTCCAAAACTTCTTAATTTAGGCTCAGAAGAAGGTCACTGTGCTAACGACAGTGTTATACTGGGCATTCTTCTCAATGAAACAGTTTACAGTAGATACCGCTTGCCAGATCCAAACGGTGTGGATGTAAGAGTTGAGTATTGGATTCAAGAGATCACAACGCTGTCTGAAATTGCAGCGGAGTTTGAACTAGACATTTACATCAACGAAATGTGGGAAGACATGGCCCTAAGGTTAGCCTTTTGTATGGAATTGTTCTCTGCAGATAAAGTGATGCGACAGTGTAAAGAGTTTTGTACTAAGCAATAATGTGACAAAAGTATGGCCACGTTGAACCACATCCGGTACGTATTAAAACATACGAGAATCGTTTCAAATATTAACGCATAGTAGTTTCTGAACTACCGATTTCTGTCTGAAAGCATTGAAACCTAGTGGGCTGATGGTTCACAGTCACAGATTGACGTCCGCTAAGGTACGTATGTATTTGGATGAAATGAGCCGGTTGCCGAGTGGCTAACGGCGCCGATCAGACCAAATCAAACAGCCAGGCGTCTGAAACAGAGCAGTGATGGTTCAAATACTGATCACAGCCTGGACTTAGTGCAGCTTTGAAACAGGGCTAAAACGTTTCAAAATGGAAGCATTTCCACGATTTGCTGTTTAATTAACATTTTAGATACGATCAGCATCAACCGTGTAAATTTAATATAACTCTCGGTTACGAGATTTTAGCCAGAATTTGGGTGCCCAATTCCTGTTTCACTAACAGCAAATTGGCGTCAATTCATGACTCACCATTTCGCAATGTATTTCTTATGATTCTTGCAAATGGCACCGTTTGGGTTAACTATAGAGTGAAGATTAAGGGTAAGTTTCAAATTTAACGCTGTTTTGACCTGTATTTAAAGTGGTAGTTCCATAATCGCAGCTACGCTTATTTCAGCCAGATCAATTGGACTATTTAACTTGTTATGTTCACTGTATTACTTCGATAGAACCAGCTTCTTTGTTAATGTTACACTCTAAGACTTTTGATACTTTGAATGTTAACTAAGATTTGTTAACCAAAAGTCATAAATAAAACATGTGTGTATGTTTATTAGACAACGACAAGATTTGAACACATTTATTGACTTATTTATTTATACCAAGATTTATGTTTTACAGGTCCCTGTATAATCGACTTGTCTAAATTCCCAATGGATAGCCAAAGGTGTCTGTTAAAGTATGAGAGCTTTAACTATAACCTTGACCAAGTTCGCATGCGATGGATGCCGTTAAAAGAGCCTGTGTGGGCTCTGAAAAAAATTACTCTGCCTGATTTCGAACTCAAAGACATTGAGACAGTTAGTAATAAGAAGGTCAGTGTTTTTTTGTCTATGTAGATCAAATAAAAATTTGAAACTTGGAACTTTTTTTACATTGACATGACAGTATCTACATACATATCTACATATGTACATATATTACGGTAGTTTAACTAAAATTTATTTCACTAAACTTGTTGTTGTGTACAGGCTATTGAAACCACGTCACTTGAGTCTAAGGCGACACATCATGTCAGTACGTAACCGTCCGGTTCTGGTGATAATTAATTTTGGTCTATTGATTGAGCAATTGCAACAAGTGGGCATTTTACCAGCTCAAACGGACCACATTCTTTTAGTTTTAACCAACGGTACAGTATTGCCCATAAAGTTATTAAAGAATAAAGATGGTGACCAGATTTTATTGCAACTTGAGAGATGAAATCTCGTTAAAGTTAAAGTTAACGACAGTTAAGAACAAGCATATATCATATTTTATCTATAACACATAAAACGCATTACACTACTTAAAAATAAAAAAAGATATTTAATACCTTAATTTTTTGTTAGTTATTTGCTGATTAAGCATTATTTTTAATTGAAAAAATCACACTCAGGTCCCCTGTTAATGCTTTAAAATTGTGCGGTAACCGCGGTAACAGGCAAGTTGCGTTAACCGCACCTACCGCAGCGGTAACCGCGGTAACCGCAGTACTGTGCCCACCCCTAGCAGGTACGTGACCAAGCTTCAAATTTTTAATCCACTAAGGGCCAATCGATTTAACGGATTAGACTTACATACCTAAACAAGTCCCTAACTTAACAATTGGAATTCGGCGTAGAAGCTACTTACTTCAACGGTTTTGTACTTATTTTGTTCATCTAAACCTAAACATAAGCCTAAAAACACATAAGCCTGAGCTTAAGTTTGAGCCTCAGGTTACGATTGAGCCCAAAACACAGATTCAGTCCTTAAAGCCTGGCCTATCTTCAACACGTTCACAAGAAATAAACCCTCCTCTAAGTGAATGTTTTCTTTAGATTAAAGCTGCAGGCGATTGGATACAGTTGACAGTGTACTTCCAGTTTGAGCGGCGTTATGTGTGGTATTTTTTGCAAGCATACATTCCTACGTATTTGACAATATTTGTGTCATGGATATCGTTTTCTTTGGGTTCCAAGGCGATACCCGCCAGAACTGTGCTCGGTGTCAATGCTCTTCTTGCTCTCATGCTTCTGTTTGGTAACATTATGCGGAAACTACCAAGAGTTACTTATGTCAAAGGTTCATAAATTAAGTATCCATAAATAAACGGTATCTTATAATGTACTTTTGTCCATCGAGTTGAAAACGTTTTTGTACCCGCTATTGCTATTTTTATTGCATGTACATATTACTCAGTTACTTCCGTTAGCATCTTAAAACGTTCAAAGTATCGTACCTGACATGACTAAAGTTTGCTTACGGAGCGAACAAACACATAGTATAACAGTGCTGCTAAATTTAGTTTTCTTGTTTTGTAGATAGTACGTACGTAACAGAGGGCCTAATATTTAACCCGATTAAGGATTAAATTTAAGTGGACTAAACTGTTTAAATGTATGCTTTAGAATGCCACTTCAAAACCTACGGATTAAGTAGACTTTACATAATTTGACATTAATCAGACATGAACCAGACTATGTTAATTCTGTTTAGTCCAGTGGTAGTTTAAAATGGGTACCGACTAAAATTAACCCACTGACTTTTTTTAACTCGATTAGTCCGTCAAGTCCGATATGCCATTAAATCCCGGACTAAAATAACTCCAGTCAGTTTAATCCGTAAAGCATTGAGATCATGGTGATTCAAAGGAGTTTCGTTTTAGCAATTGATGTCTGGCTGCTGGCTTGCATGACCTTTGTGTTCATTTCATTGGTAGAACTGGCGTTGGTTGGATTTCTCGCGTCAAAGGAGCCGTCTCCAGATAGCAGTACCGCCGTGGTTTTGGAGTATTTGGAACAAAAACAGCGTCGCCGTGACGCTAAAAGGCAACCTCAGTGGGTTAAACGTTTTTTGGGATTGCTGGAAGCAGATAACGTGGACAGTATCTCTTCTGTAGCCTTTCCAGCTCTGTTTTCCATATTTAACATTGTGTACTGGACTTACTACAGCTTTTGATAAGATTCATTTGAATTTGAGTTTAATAAATAAAATTAAAATTGGTCTCATTTTCGCCTGCAGATTAAAGCCCGGTTTCTACTTCGTGTTTTGTGATCTGTGTTTTTGTGTTTTCGTGTTTTTGTGTTTTGTGTTGTGTGCTTTCTCGGTTCGTACTTCGTGTTTTGTGTTTTAGTGTTTTGTTTTCTCCGGTTCATATTTTGTGCTTCGGTGTACTTTATACTTAGTGTTTTTTGTTTTGGTGTTTTGTGTTTTCGTCTTTTGTGTTTTGTGGTTCATATGTATCTCCGTTATGTTTTGTGGTATCGATTTGTGCGTTTGTGTTTTCTGATGTTTTGGATGCATTTTCAAAACATGAGCAATGTCCATCTTTTCAGAATGTTCTTGTGGTTAGCCAATCGAAATTGCTTATTGTTCTTATAAAATGTTTTCTTATAATACTATGTAATGTAGAATGACGAAAATGGTTATTTTTCAAGTTTTAATCTTTGTAGAGTTATTATTATACAGTGATATACTCGTATCTTTTAAATTAAATAATTTATAAATAAACTTTTTCATAAAATTTCAAAACATATGACGTCAGGCTAATTAAATAAAAATGAACAAATGTGACGTCAGACTAATTAATCAATAAAACTATTTACAAACAAATAATTTTCAAGTAAAGGGCTCATTAAATTATATTTGACAATTTAATCCGATTACAGGATAAGAACACGTGACGTGTATTTTGTGCTATGTGCTTTTGAGTATAAACTGGATAGTGCTGAGCACAAAAACACAAAAGTATATACTCTGAAAAGCACAAAGCATAAATTTTCAACATGATTCCAAAAACAGAAATATTTTGTTTCTTCTAGAGAAGGATACTTACCTATTGCAGGCCGATACCTATAATAGGTGAAAAGTAAACACCTGGAGGGAACCTTGCCCCTTTTGAGGCCTACTTATTATGCCTAAAAACACAAAATCAAAAGCACAAAACACAAAACACAAAAGCACAAGCAAAAGCACAAGTTTCGGACTTGGACAGAAAAGCACAAAACCCTGGGTCAAAACACAAAGCATAAAACATGAAGTATTACACGAGCTAAACGTCAAAATAGTGTGCCTTTGTCTTCGCAAAGGCGAAGATATAAAAGCCCATAGGGAAATCTTTAACAACACTAAAATATTAGCAGCTATTAAAACGCATACGCGTATATAAGCTTCCTACGTCTATGTGCATAAGCATTTCGGCTTTTTGATCGGCAACGGAATGAAAAATTAAGGGGTGTTTGCATTCGTTAACCCCCATTTACAAATTGCCGTTTTTGCAGCTTATCTGCGGGCTTACATACGAGTATAAGGGTTAGCCGGATTTAATACAATAAAAACGTACCAGAATCACGACCAGAAAAGTCGTATTACAAAACAAAGACTTGCTATGCTCAGGTTCGAAAGAACTAATTGAGTTGATTAAGCTAAAACCATGGTTTTAAAAAATTTACGAAATTCGTAACGAATTAGGCAAAATTTTGTAATGAATTTATGTGCAAACTGTGGCATCGGCATCATTTCGCCTTCTAGTTTACAGTGCTAGGCTATGTAGCCGTTATAATTTATACAGTAACACACGGGTCATTAAAGTTTATTGTTTAACACAACACAGGGCGCAAAATAACAATCAAATCCAACTCAACTGACAGATCGTCAGCCTGAAGACTGTCTGCGTATGCAATCACTATTATGGTCAATATGCAAATTAGTTCAGCTTGCGTTTGTACGTACGTAGATTGCAAAAAGGCGGAGCTGAGTGTTATAAGAACTTTATTGCAGAAAATCAACGCATGAATGTATGTTCCTTTTTCCTGTTGTGCCACAGCACAACAGGTCTCTAATTTTGATTTTTGGCGGAATACACTGGGCTTGTAGTGCAATGTACGTCTGTGCGTTAGTTTGCTTTGCATATTAGAGCTACTGCGCGAGCGTCACATCATTGTCTAGTGCAAAAATTACACTGTAAGCAGGAAAAATGCCAATGTGCGTTTGTTTTGTTCATGTGTGTCACATAGTGCGCGTGTTACATTGCTGATAGTACCAACATTTGACCAAATAATTTTGTTGGCAGCATCTTATATTTCCTGTGAACTGTAGTCATTTTTGGTCATGAAAGAATGAATACACTTCTCACTCATCAAAACAACCCATTCCTACATAATTTGTTGTAAGATAATTAAAACTACTTCCAGTTTTTGCATAATCAACTTATTGTAAGATTGCATAAAAACGCATTGAACTTTTGCATACACATTTTACAATAAGAAAATTATCTGCTGCACAACAGGTTTTAGCTGACCTGCTGGTCAGCTTACTTGAACATAATTCTTAATACTTACTGAAGGTTTTGCCGCAGGTTGGGCTTGTTATTTCAGATCGTCAGATATAGTAGTTATCACCGTATCTATCTTGTAACTATCTGTATAGTTTTTAGTTTTATTCCGTCTCTTTTTGTGCAGGCTTTTACATGACCCCCCTGGGAAGTCACGGAGTGCAAATCAAACGTAGAAAATCGTCGGCACATTCAAAAATGAGACATGCCGTAACTGAAGACGCTGCGGGACTTTGTTGGATGCAATAGTTTGAGAGCGTTTCACTTGAGACCGGTAATTCAAGGCAAGGCTGAGTGCGCGTTTTAAACCTTTGTGATTCGTGGTCTTGTTTGGATCAAAATGAGTGATTAGTGAATTAGGAATGAAAGCATAGGGATTGGTGCCGAAAAATTGAACGGCGATTGAATTATCAGGCTGACGTCGCTTGTCCAAGGGTGTACTTTGCGGGTTGACTATCAGTGCGGGCCAAGGTGGATAACCAGGATGCTTTGCCATAATAACTTTGCCTTCGACAGGTTTAACGGTGTCAACTATTGCTTCAGGTTTGGAATTGTTTAGTGTATCTTCTTCGGCAATAAACGCAGGTTTGACACGGTCTATAGATATATGGTCCTCAGAACCGTGTATATAAATAACCACAGTCTTATCATTGAGCGAAATAACTTTGTACGGACCATGGTATCTGGTATCGAGGGTCGATTTAGGTTTTTCGGAGCGCACCCACACGTGTGTAGCTTTGTTTAAATCAGGTGGAACGTAAATTGCTTTCTTGTGTGAGCGATCCGGTACCAAAAATGAGCTAGTAGCAGCAAAAAGCTTGTCTGCAAAACTGGAATTCGGTTCATTCATGGTTTGGTCTTTTTGATAACGAAGGAAAAAAGGTTCTGGAAGCTTTATAGTTGATCCATATACAAGCTGGGCTGGTGCATATCCAGTTTGATTTACGGTAGACCGTAACCCAAGCAAAATCAGAGGTAGTGCTTCATGCCACTGACCAGATGTGCACGTGGCACGCAGAGCATTCTTAAGGGTACGGTGAAACCTTTCGATAGCTCCATTGCACGCTGGATGATAAGCGGTGGTTCGTCTGCGGTCAATACCTAGTTTTTTCATTATGTTACTCCACAGACAGGATTCAAACTGTGCGCCCCTGTCTGTGATCAGGGTGCTGGGTACACCAAAGCGACTGATCCAACCGGCCACGAGGCCGGTCGCTACTGATTCCGTCGTTATGTCTTTTAATGGGATTACCTCCATCCATCTGGTAAATCTATTTATAACTGTCAAAAGATAGCAGTACCCGTTCGAAGGTGGCAGGGGGCCAACTAGGTCTGCATGGATGACATCAAAGCGAGATGAGCAAGGAATCGTGCCAACCGGAGACTTGGTATGTCGCCCGATTTTTGCAGCTTGACAATTAGAGCAATATCGCACCCATTTCTTTACATCTCGATTCATCCCTGGCCACATATACTTTTCAGATAAAGTGCGCAGTGTGGCCCTAGCGCCCGGATGAGATAGGTAGTGAACTTGCTCATACAATGATAAACGAAGAGTCTTCGGAATCAGTGGGCGTAGCGTATCGGTGGAGGCATCACACCAAATATGGAATTCGCCAGCATGTAACTTCTTTACCGGAATGGATGTTTTGTGAATGTACGTCATCAAGTCGACGTCAGATGCTTGCTGCTCTGCCAGTTTGGAGTCAAATTCTGTAGATATGGAGCGAGACAATGCATCAGCAACTAAATTTTTAGCACCAGAAATATGTCGGATGCTGCAATCGAACTGTGAGATGTAAGACAGCCATCGACTTTGTTGGGGTGTAGGCGATTTCATGTTTAGGGCATAAATAAGTGGCTTGTGATAAAAGCCAGCTGAAATGTCGCAGGCTGAGATAAATTGCCAACAGTTCTCTATCAAACGCAGATTTCTCGGCTCTGCATTTGTAAATTTCCGGGAAAAGAAAGCAAGCGGCTGCTTGCAGCCTTCAATCATTTGATGCAAAACTGCACCAGCTGCCGTGCCAGAGGCATCCGTAGTGAGTTCGAGACTAGCTGATGGGTTGGGAAATGTTAGCATTACATGGTGCATTAATGCATCTTTGAGGGATGTGAAAGCGTGTTTAGATTGTTCCGTCCACTTTATCTCTTGCTTGACTTTGATATTTTCGCCGCGAGTCAAATCTGTTAATGGCGCAGCAATGTTGGAAAACTTGGGGATGAAACGGTGGTAGAAGCCAGCCATCCCAAGAAAACGTTTAAGGCCCTTTACAGTTGTTGGCAAGCTGAAATTAAATACCGCATCAACTTTGGCAGGATTTGGGCAGTATCCGTCTTTAGAAATTTCTACCCCGAGAAATATGACTTTGTCTTGAAAAAATTCACACTTGTCAGGGCGTAATCGAAGACCGAATTGATCAAGCTTCTGGAAAACTTTGCGCAGATGAGCGAAATGTTCTTTGCGGTTTTTGCTAGCGATTAAAATATCATCGATATAGGCTTTTGCAAATGGAAGGTCTTGCAGTGCTATGTCCACAAGCCGTTGGAATGTCTGAGAAGCGTTTCGTAATCCAAAAGGCATGCGACGAAAAATAAACAAACCAAATGGAGTGGTAACCGCAGTTTTGTGTTGATCGTCTGCAGCTACCGGGATTTGATGGCAAGCAGAAACCAGATCCAATTTGGTAAATACCGTGCAGCCCAAAAGATTGTTGGTCATATCGCTAATGTTTGGCATTGGGTAGCGATCAGGGATTGTTAGCAAATTAAGAGCTCTGAAATCGCCACAAGGCCTCCATTTGTCTTTTGACCCAGGTTTGGGGGCCATGTGCAGCGCGGATGCGTAGGCAGATTCTCCGCGATAAACTACTCCTTGTTCTTTAAGCTTCCGGAAAGCTTCTCTTGCAATTCCTAGTTTTTCGCCAAAAAGACGTCGTGGTCGTGTAAAACAAGGATGTCCAGTCGTAACAATCCGATGTTCAACCGGGTGTCGCACTGGCTCGAATGCAGTCATAGGCGTAAAAAGCTGGGAAAATTCGCAACGAAGTTTGTCAACCGTCTCCGTCTGCGACATAGAAATAGCAGAATTTTTAAAAATCTGCGTCTCATTGTCTTTTAGTTGTGGTGAATAACACAAATTTGTTGCAGAAGCAGGAGTATAAAATAAATTACCCCTACGACAATCAATAGCGAGATTATAGTGCCTTAAAAAATCTACACCCAATATGGACTGTGTAACATCAGCGAGTATGAGTTTCCAAGTGAATTGTTTATTTAGCTGCGTTAAATGAAAAGTTAGCTTCTTGTACCCATTGGTTTTAATCACAGAGCCATTAGCCGCTTTCAAAATAACAGTACTGTTTTGCTTTATTGTCTTATCAGCAAAACCAAGAGGTAAAATGCTACAATCGCTACCGCTGTCAGCTAGAAAATGTCCCACAGTAGAAGCGGCCACGAATATAGAGTTTATTCGCTGCGCTCCGTCGCATGCCGCGCCGTCGACGGAGCGTTTCCGTTTCCCGACACAGCCGTATTGTTCCACTGGCAGGGTGGGGAACACTTTTGCGCTTTGTTACCAAAACGAAAATGGTAGAAACAGAATCTACCCGCTGGATTGAAAGACCGAGAGGCGTATTATGAGCTTCCAAAAGTGGCAAAAGTGGATCACCATCTTATGCAGATTTTCATGATAGTACTAGAAACTGTTTACTGAACTATTAAACATCGAGCAAATACCTACTTATGTGCTGGTTTTGGTTCACTACGTGAAAATCTAGCTTGAATATTTCCAGGCTCATTTTGCATTGGGCTTTGCCTGTTAACAAGTACGTCTGCCGAGTAGCTAGTTTTGGTATCAGACACACTTTGTAAAGTTGAGGCTTTTAGGTACTATGAATTACTTTACTTTTACTAAAAGTTGATACTCAAACTACAGTACATATGTATGAATTCAAAAGTAATCTCCAATAGTTTACTGTTCCAATGGAACAGGTAGACGCGGCATTTCTTAAAAGATACCTATTACCTACATAGCACCGAGAGTACATAACAGGGAAGAGTATGACACTCTTCCCTACTCTAGCTAATCAGCCGGAATGATGCTCCGGCCGAAATAGCCATTTACGCTTTGATTTCAGGGGAAGGGTATCCCCCTTCAAATCAAGACATGTCTCGAGTTCAGGGGGGTACCCCCCCCCCGCTTTAGCAGACCACCAGCATAAACTGTGTGGTGAGCTGGTTGTGTGCTGAAACGAGACGGGGTACTCTCCCCTGAATCAAGACTCCACCGATTTTGTGCTGGTGGTCGACTGAAACGAGGGGGGCACCCTTCCCCCTTGAATTCAAAACACTTTCCGGATTTGAGGGGGGGTTCCCCCCTGAAATCAAAACATGTCTTCATTCTAGGGGGTGCCCTTCTCCAGAAATCAAGCCGACAAAAAGTGAGCTGCTAGGAACTGACGATGTCAGCTCACAGTCACCAGCCAAATCAAACCAAAGTTAACCACTAACCAAACTAACCAATTCAAAGTTCCAACTGCGGAAAGCTTTTGACTGAGTTTTGCACTGCAATGGCTGCAAAAGGAGACTTATTTATAGGGAATGTCAGGAAATATGTTATAGGAAATGAAAAAGCATTTTCACTGGCCCAACAGGTTCACGATGGCCTCTGGCCAATGTACTTGAAAGTGTATGCTTAATACTTACAGTCCATTTCAAATGAAAATGCCTCCGACACGTCGGCCGACGCCAAAATTTCCGACGCGTCGGATGAGGTCGCGAAATAATACTACTAATAATACTCTTAATACTTTTGCCGAAAACTTAGCTGGCTTATTCGACATTGTTATCAACTTTTGGTATAAAACTAAATATGCATGCGTATCCTAATGTGTTGGGTACCCAACTACTAGCAGCTCACTGTAACTGTCTGCAGCGTAAATGTGCATGACAGTAAAAATCAATAATATTGATTTGTAAAGTAGCAGCGGTAATTGTTCACGCCAGTGTGATTGTGCTTGTGACATGTCAACACACAATACAGTCGGGGCAGGACCTGACATTTTTCTATGTTACAGGTCCTGCCTTAACTTTGTGTATACGCAGCGGCTACGCGGCGGCCTCGGCCGCCGCGTAAAAACTATCGTCGTGAAATCCACCCTAATGGTCCTGTTTTATTTCCTGTAGATTATCAACTATTGCAAGTGCAACTTAGTTACTTCTTGGACAGGCATACTTGTGTGATTTTGCTACCATAAGTTGTGCGTCCCGGCTCCCAGACAATAAATTACGTATTGTAGATATTCTGAAATGTTGTCTTTTGACCGATTCCTAAAATGGACTTGTATAATTAATTTAATACTTTGCCTACCAAACATCACAATTCAAAGTTGAAGTAATTTTTGCTATAATAATAATAATAATTTTGCTATGTATACTTTATGCAGTAGCGGGCCAAGTGAAGGCGTTGAAACAAATTTTAAGGAACGCATTTTTTTGCGTTTTAGGCACCAATCTTAGAAAAGAATACAGTACCGCTTGCTACACAACATGTTTCGACTGACCTTTGGTCAGTTTTTCAATTGAGTTAAGTTCATGCTTGATATTTTCTGAAGATTCTGAAAATTTTACCGCGGCTTGTTTTATTAGGTGTTCACAATATTCAGCTCTACACTTTTGGATTTTTTTATTTAACCAATTTTATTGCATCAAACAAAAGAGCTATTATTCTACGTTATATTATTTAACCAATTTTATTGCATCAAACAAAAGAGCTATTATTCTACGTTATATTTTACTAACTAAACAGGAACTTCTTCAAAGTCAAGTCGTGCTTTATTCAAGCATTGATTTGTTTGTTTACTGTCGAAATTTTTTTCTCTTACGACTAATTTTGCAGTCATTGTCGTAGACGTCGTAAGTGGCTCGGCATTTGGCTTCGTATTCACTTACTTGCCCGTATTTTTCTAAGAATACAAAAACATCACTAATAGAAATAATAAAATGTAAAACTAAGAGCAAGCGTGTATGCTTTGTCGATGCACGATCTTAATTTGTATTGAGCCGCTTACTTATGTTGGCTCACATAGTGTAGACATTTTTGAAATTAAAAAACTTAACTTTGGAATCTTTTTGAAACTAAAATGTTGCCGAAAAAAGAAATCTATCATTACATAGCCGCATGTATAGCAAATCAAACTTGACAACCAAAAGAACAAAATTTGACAGCTGACCCGGCTACAATAACACAAGTTAGACTAACTATTAATAAAAAAGTCTAAACATGCCGATAGCAGCAGTGTAAAAATCTGTTGTCCGGTGTGGCGACAGAAAAATATCTACAATTTTACAGAACCTGTTTAAAGAATAAAATAAACTAGGCAAGTTATGTAGCCGTTGAAATAGCAGTTCATCATATGAGGTCACATATGATTCTCCGGGCATGAAAGGGTTAAACAATATCCGACTTCCGAGTTTCTAGTGACGTTCAGAAATTAAGGAATGGCAATGGTACTGAACTCATTAAAATCGGTTCAGTAATGTGTCTGCTATTTACTGTTCAATACAGGCTCTCTTCAGCAGCTTTCATTAATTTCACATTTCACCAAACTCCATATGTTACATATGTACAAACAAACCTACATACGTACAATGTACTTACCTATGTATCGGGCCAAACAGTTATCAGCAAGTTCGTTTTGAAAACAGTTTGCTCTAAAAATTAAATAGGTATTAGCTTATTTATTATTTTTTGTTCTATCTAATTAAATTTTTGGGTTGAGTCGAACGTACCCCATTGTATTCATTTTCCTGCTTGTTAACTTTTTTCGTGTTAGCAAAACTTTCACTCAGGGGTAGATGTCGCATGTAAGCGTACACAGGATTCCCCCCACCCCTAAGCGCTATTTGCGCTGTTATTGTGTCCAGCCTAAAAATATCCCGCTTCCCCCCTTCCCCCTACCCTCTTGACCCCACGCCTCAACCCGCTATCAAAGTACTATTTGTGCTAGTATTTTGAAATTTGTATTTTAATTTTGATTTGTATTATGGTCTATGATATAAAAATAGCGCATATAGCAAAACGATAGCGCATCAAAGTGCCATGAGCGCTATTTTTGTCATAGGTTTAAAAATAGCGCTTATAGCACCTGAGGGTGCCATTTGCGCTATTTAGGCGTTATTTTGTGCTGTTGGCTAACTTATTAAAAATCATTATACTTTTTGCTACGTATACGATCCCTCAATGAAAAACAAAAATTTTAAAAGCCATTTTTCTGTAGTGTCACCCATAATTAAAAATAGCGCATGTAGCACCTTTGATAGCGCTTATAGCGCATATAGCACCTTTGATAGCGCTTACAGAGCACTGTAGCACCTTCGATGGTGCTTATAGCGCTAATAGCGCAAATAGCACTGCCAAAAAGCGCTATAGCGCAAATAGCATATATAGCGCATGGAAAAAACTATAGCACCTAATGTGCTATTTCGTGTTCGCTTACATGCGTTTTTTACCCACTCAGGAGTTACCGAGGTGATGGGTAACTAACTTTGTTGCGAGTGTCCCTTTTACGATTACCTGCAAGTCGCAGCCCCAACTTAAAAACCCCTCATCCTACGGGGGGTCCGGTCACATAACCGCCCAAAAAGTTCAGTTCCAAAAAATATGATACACCAAGGTATCCTAACACCCTTGGTCAACCCCAACACCCACAACAACTTTTTTGATTATGGAAATACCTAATTAGAAATTTTTATAGCGATAATTTCAGTTCGTAATTCCGGATCCATGGGTTTTTTGTCTGTTATTTCCCTGAACTAACTACTGTTGTAGTGTGATGTCTTGTATGAGCTACTTAATTAAAAGCTCAACATATCGTTTGTTGTACTCCATTTCAAGGGGCCCTTTTTATATATTATTTTGATGTGCCTAACTATTAAAAATCAACTAACTTCGTGGACATTGTCTGACAAATTATCACGAACCCTTGAAGCAAACTCTCTTGCGTAATTATTTTCGGAACTATTGATTGATAAGTATGTGTGGATAATGAAGGTAACTAAATAAGCCACCTTCGTTTCCTATATCGCCTCAGCAAAGCTAACATGATGTTTTCTATATTTCTTAACATTCAGTATATTTCCTTACCATCGGACGTGATAGTTTTTTGCTGTAGAACAACCTGCCTGAGACATACAACAACAAACAAACAACCTAACACGAGATCATAACCAGGCTGAATCATCGCCAGGCCAAAAATATTGCACGAGCCACGAGGCCAAATTGTCGGCGGGGCGATAAATCTTAATTCTGAAATCTCAATCAGCAAAAACTTTTTCGACTTTCTCAAAAATGAATCGAGCCCGGAAGGGAGGTTGACTATGAAAAAAAGTCCAAATGAAACAGTATTGCATTTAAATTTGAACAAATTTAAAATAACAGCGTCCAAGAAACATGCCAATGACATTCAAACCCTTTTTTCCTGTGGATAAAAACTAAAAGACTGATAGAAATTAGCCAAAAACTATAAAGAACCATTTGCTTCTGTAATTTTTTTTTGACTCCTCGTTGCCGCTCGTTGCTTTTGCGTGACTTTGCTTTTACGTACCGTTTAACGTTTAACGGTAACTTTTACGAGAA
>JASANF010013297.1:0-13970 GCA_030248245.1 Trissonchulus sp. WLG1_4
CGCAGCTTTTTCTTGTCAGGCGTTAGTTAGCTGTGCAAAACATGTGCGTGGGGTCTAAAGCTAACGAAGGGATTTAGGGGCGGCGTGACCCAGAGTTTTCGAAAATCTTTTTTGTCGAAAAGGAAAGGCTTGTCCCAACGTTTGCACATGGGCCACTGCTAGAAATGGGTAAGCCCCCTTCCACAGATGACGATGATGCATGTATACAAGCTAGCAGCTTCTAACTACTGAGAAAAACGCGTCCTAAAACTCAAAATTGGCCGCGATAGCTGTAGAATGCTCAGTTTTATCAAAAAGCCGAAAACCCAGCTAAAATATGATTTTTTGCGAAAAAATACGCGTTTCTGTATCTGTGACTACCCACTGCCCCAATATCCCCCATCACTTCCCACTGCCCCAATATTATCCCGCATGACTGACTTGTCGAGAGCGGTGGGTCCCATCTGACGCCGTATGACGTCAGCGGACAGTCTGAGCGTGGGCATGACGGTGTTGAGGGCGTGGCACAGCTCCAGCGAGAACGGCAGTAAGGGCACGTCAGAGCTCACCGCCATTACCGCGATAATGTTCAGATCCGGCACCGCTGAAACCAAGTGCCAGGCTCACTCACACGCTCCTGCTGTCATTTATAGTCATTTTGTCGAAGAAACCATTAATGTGCCTTGTCACTCACACTCACAAAAGAGTGTACTTTTGTGGTTAGATCGATTCAGACTATCTTAAGATTACATTTTAGCAACGGGCAGAGTAGCAAAAAAGTTCTACGATTCTCAATAAAAACCAGATCGAAAATCATGGATATATATAGTCTAAAATCGAAATCGAAAATAATTTAATTAAATAAAAGCGTTAATGTCACCAGCAAGTCCGTTAAATCAATGTACTTCCGTTAGTCGCACTGAAAACGAACATTTTACTCGCAGCGTTAGTCCGCAAAACCAATAGACGTCTCCTTATATAGAGCATAGTCGGCCAAGATAGTTAGCTGTACCCGGCATGACTTCTTTTCGTGGTCCGTTCAAGTAGCCCCTGGCCTAGCAGCTGTGCACCATGCGGGCCATGACCTGGGAACTGCGGACTTTGATGAAGTTCAGCAGCCCGACGGGCAGCTTGGCCAGCTCGGTGTAGCGGATGGCCATCACAGTGCTCGCTCGCGGCTTCTCAGTCAACACCTCCACCTAAAAAAATACACAAAAAACAACACTAATTTTTCTTTCCCTTTTATTTTTGTAAAGTCTTTTTACCTTTTTAATTTTTTTTATAATTCCAGCAAATTGTTGGTAACGTGCTAAACGGCTTAAAATAATTTTTTCCAGCAAGGGTCGTAAAAAAACGAGGGGAGAATCTGCCGGGTACAATGCTACTCGGAAAAAAGTCAGACTTCCTACACACAGGTTCACCACAAAATATATCGTGTACCAATACCCGATTAATTAATTAATTAGCAGTCATTAATAATAGCAGTCAATATTTAGCATCTGTTCGCACTGCTCTGCCTAAGTGACTCAGGGCCAATCTAAATGTTAAACGGATTAGATTAAAACTTGTTTTGCCAATAACGCATGACATAGTTTATAAATTTAGACGAAAATTGTGATAACAATTATATTCGGAACAAAATTTTTTCAAATTCTACGGTTAACTCCCTAAACATTGAGATAAGTTATTGGGCAAACAAAACTTCAATTTTATTCGTTTAGTCCATTTTAGGAAATGTCCCTCAGTGAATCTACGGGCCAGCCAATGACAAAAAGTCGAGAAGGTACAGGGATAATACTTGTCCTCAAGGACACAAGGACAAATTTCAACACATCTGCTGAGAAGAAAGGACGAAAAGGACGAGGCCAACCAAATCCCCTCGACTGTATTCGTTCAGCATCTTCTTGTCCCCAAACTCCCACTTATAGACCGAACGCAACCGTCCGCTCAGCACCACCGTAAAGAGCCTCCGACGGATTGTCCTGTCTGAAAAAGTGGGTGATCAGAGAAGGAAAAAAAGACGCCTAAGCCTGTAGCTAGACTTAAGGGTCAGACAAGGCAAACCTAAAACTCGCCACGCTCACAAGCAGATAGGTTTAACTAAGCTGTTTTGGTCAACAGCAATGATATTTAATACTGCCTTTAAAGCGACTCAGTATGTGTGTGTGTGTGTGTATATATATATATATATATATATATCAAGCGCGGATCCAGGGGAGGCGCGGGGGGGCGCGCGCCCCCCCCCCCGAAATTATTTTAGACTGAAATTTTACACAAGGGATCCCCCCCTTTGGTTTTTATTGCCCGACCGAAAAAATTTCCGATATATGTTCTTATTCGATGAATTGCTCAAAAAAATCAAAATATTTCTCCAATTTTTTGCTGGGGGCTGCCGCCCCCACACCCCCTCAATTTTCTGGTTGTTATCATCTATCATCAAAGCCTATGCATGTCTACAAGAGTACATTGTGTTGCATTTACTCGTGTAATACACTGTATGATACTCTGATCGCAAGGTTTTTTGGGCAAAATACGGGGCAAATGCTAAGGATTACACTGATGTGACGTTCCCCATTTGTTTTAATTGCCAGGTTGGAAACAATTTCTGATACGACTAACTCACTTTTTTGCATTGTAATCTATCGTTTTGCTAATTGCGGCATAGTGAACGGAGCAGTTTTGAAAAAATTCTGTCCATAGCAATACCCTCAAAAACAGTAATGTCTCTCTACTTTAGTATATAGAGTTTGAAAATAGGTGCAGATTTTTGAGGATATCCCGGGGTCAAAAACAGAAAAGTTGCCCAGCTTCTGCAGGCTGCAGCCCCCAGACCCCCGCAACTGTGTGTTTTGATAAAAGTTACAGATTTTCGAGGATATCGCATGGTCAAAAACAAAAAAGTTGCCCAGCTTCTGGGGGCTGCCGCCCCCAGATCCCCGCAGCTGTGTGTTTTGATAAAAGTTACAGATTTTAGAAGATGTCCCCTGGTCAAAAACAGAAAAGGTGCTCAGCTTCTGGGGGCTGCCGCCCCCAGACCCCCGGAACTGTGTGTTTTGATAAAAGTTACAGATTTTAGAAGATATCCCGGGGTCAAAAACAGAAAAGGTGCTCAGCTTCTGCACCAGAAAATTTGTATTGTATTCGTAATGGCCGAGTGGGGGGGGGGGGTCGCGCCCCCCCCCCCCGAAAAAATTCCTGGATCCGCCACTGATATATATATATATATATATATATATATATATATATATATATATATATATATATATATATATATATATATATATATATATATATATATATATATCAGGGGCGGATCCAGGGGGGGGGCGGCGGTGCGGCCGCCCCCCCCCGAAATTTTTCCCAAGTGAAATTTTACACAAGGGTCCCCCCTTTGGTTTTTTTGTGCCCGGCGAAAAAAATTTCCGATAAGTCTCCAATTGACCATATTTGGCTCAAAATTCAAAAAATTTCTCCATTTTTTTCTGGGGGCTGCCGCCCCCAGACCCCTGCAACTCTTGTGGCTTGTATACTATTCCTTGTTATTATCTTTCGTCGAAACCTATGCATGTATACACGAGTACATTATGCTGCATTTGCATGTCTACAATAGTATATTATGCTACATTTATATACTTGTGTAATACACTGACTGATGCGACGTTACGAATTTTTGTTCTAACTTTTCTGTCGGAAAAAATTTCTGATACGTCTCCAGTTAACCAAATTCGGTCTAAAAATTGGAAAAATTGCCAATTTTTTTCTGGGGGCTGCCGCCCCCAGACCCCTGCAGCTTTCTGGTTTAGTGATCTTACGTTTGTAAGGCGTTTTATAAGTGTTAAAATGGCCAAAAAAAGTGTATTTCCAGTATTACAAAAAAATCGAAATGTCTTTGTCGGAATGTTGGAATTTTTTCTGGATACGCCACTGTCGGTTCAGCTGTTTTACCGTAGCAAAATTCAGATTTTAGTGAATTCATGGTGTAACGTCAACATTAAGAGGCTCAGTTTCACTTTCTATGCTTCTCTGGTATAAAATTTGCATTGTTTTTGAACTAAATTTGCGAGTTTGTGTCGCTTTTGGCAGTTAAAATTGCAGATATATCAATTTTACACATGTCACAAAATCGAAAAGCCATTTCCTGTCCGAAAGTTTTTCCGGCTTCGCTACTGAGACGTTTTGTAGTTTGACCAAACAAATTTTTCGTCGTGAAGAACCTTAAAAGAAAGAAACTAAAAAAATTGAAAATTTAAAAAAAATTCGCCGCCCCCCCCGAAATTTCATCCTGGATCCGCCACTGATATATATATATATATATACACACACATATATATATATGGCAAATGATACAAGAGTTAATCTCTGCCCCCATATTATTTAATCTAACGCTAATCTACATAATTAATCTAATCCACGGAGACGGACCTGTTCCCCGGAGCCGACCATGATGTCGTGGGGCACCCGGTAAATCTTGGAGCTCATCTCGGCCTTGGACCCCCCGTGCAGTTTGATCAGCAGCACGCGGAAGTTCGTGCCCCCCAAGTCCAGCGCCAGGAAATTACCCTCTTCTGCAAAAAAACAAACACAACACCTGATTAGTCATCACTATCAGCTTCAATCACACTAGCCTTGGCTCTAGGGTGAGGCCACCCAGCTACTCCCCAGGACCCCAGCTAAAACAGGAGTTTGACACAGATCAAGTGATGGGTGAAACTACTGCTAAAATGACTATAGAAATAGCACCAAATTCAATCACAATCAGCCATACATGTAACGGGGTCAAAATTCTGGGGGGGCCTCTCCGGCCAAATTTTGGGGACCCTCCCCCCAGGTAGACCAAAAATACCCTTAATTTTGCAAAATTTTGTAAAAATTTGGCCAAGAAGCGCCATTTTGTCCAAATTTTGGGGACCCTCCCCCCCGGGTCCTCGATTTTGTGGGGGGGGTCCCCCCCATCCCCCCCTCATACATATATGCAATCAGCAGCAGTCGCATAATCGTCTCAATCACCTAAGTCCCTAAGCTAGTCCCCCTAATCCCCTTAATCCCCCTCCCTGTCCCACCTGTTCCATTGGGCACCGATCTGACATATGAGCAGAGCATTTTGACGGTGGCCCTTTCCTCGTCCTCCAGCCCCCGCTCCATCTCCCCCTAATCCCCTTAATCCCCCTCCCTGTCCCACCTGTTCCATTGGGCACCGATCTGACATATGAGCAGAGCATTTTGACGGTGGCCCTTTCCTCGTCCTCCAGCCCCAGCTCCATCTCCCCCTAATCCCCTTAATCCCCCTCCCTGTCCCACCTGTTCCATTGGGCACCGATCTGACATATGAGCAAAGCATTTTGACGGTGGCCCTTTCCTCGTCCTCCAGCCCCAGCTCCATCTCCCCCTAATCCCCTTAATCCCCCTCCCTGTCCCACCTGTTCCATTGGGCACCGATCTGACATATGAGCAGAGCATTTTGACGGTGGCCCTTTCCTCGTCCTCCAGCCCCAGCTCCATCTCCCCCTAATCCCCTTAATCCCCCTCCCTGTCCCACCTGTTCCATTGGGCACCGATCTGACATATGAGCAGAGCATTTTGACGGTGGCCCTTTCCTCGTCCTCCAGCCCCAGCTCCATCTCCCCCTAATCCCCTTAATCCCCCTCCCTGTCCCACCTGTTCCATTGGGCACCGATCTGACATATGAGCAGAGCATTTTGACGGTGGCCCTTTCCTCGTCCTCCAGCCCCAGCTCCATCTCCCCCTAATCCCCTTAATCCCCCTCCCTGTCCCACCTGTTCCATTGGGCACCGATCTGACATATGAGCAGAGCATTTTGACGGTGGCCCTTTCCTCGTCCTCCTGCCCCAGCTCCATCTCCCCCTAATCCCCTTAATCCCCCTACCTGTCCCACCTGTTCCATTGGGCACCGATCTGACATATGAGCAGAGCATTTTGACGGTGGCCCTTTCCTCGTCCTCCAGCCCCAGCTCCATCTCCCCCTAATCCCCTTAATCCCCCTCCCTGTCCCACCTGTTCCATTGGGCACCGATCTGACATATGAGCAGAGCATTTTGACGGTGGCCCTTTCCTCGTCCTCCAGCCCCAGCTCCATCTCGGCCAGCAGCAGTCTCATGATTTCTCTCAGCGTGTCATCGCTCAACATGAACTGATCCAGGTGATGCTGGATCTGAAACAAATCAATCATTAATAGCAATCCAAGGTAAAAATATATAATATCTAAAGCAATTTCTCTGCAAAGCACCTTCGAATAGTCAAATACCGTCCAATGCACCCCAATGCAACATAAGTGGTCAGGGGCTCAAGCACAAATACTTTGGGGCAGTGATGTAGTGGTGCGAATTCTCGACGTCGACGCGTGCGGTCGGGTGCGGTTCATGACGCCCTGCGGGCCCCTGGACTGTCTTTTAAAAAGTTAGTCCCATTCTTTGAACACCTTCCTTGTACTCGTCAAAGGTCATTCAGATACACTCATTCATTCATTCTAGCACAATTTGAGAGCACTGCCCCAGCCCCTTGGGCCTTGATTGACCAAAACTTGCCGTTAAAGTTGCTTAAAGTTAAAAACTGAAGTTACTTTTGCAAAATAAAAAAATGCGTATTTTATCTACTTCTGCTCACATGCACCGGACCCCCCACCCACGTCCTTGATGTCGGACGAATGCCCCCCTACATGCATGATTGAAACAATTTTATTAGAAAAACACAAGGACAGATTTCGACCTTTCCACCAAAACCGGTCCACCAAAACCGGTTTTTACCCTGGCAACCGGGCTCAAGAAGACAAAAGTACTGGCACACGAAGGCAAAACGGTGGCACACGGAGCAAAAATAGGCAGAAAAGTTGCTCCGCACCCCCCCCCCTCCCCCAGAATTCGTCAGCTGACCACGTATGCTGGTAACTCGTTGACATTCTCACTGCAAAAAATATTCCGCAACCGCAGCAGCACTCTTTACCGCACCCACCCCATACCTGCCTTGTACCCACATGGTCACAAACATCTACAAAAAACTTCTAGCTGTATATACACATAGTACATACCAAGATCAAGAAGCAAAAATAAACATGAATTTGAATGACAAGAATCTGATATTTTTGCGACTTCAACAAAGTTCTGTGATTCCATTTCAACTGCGCTCAACTGCTCACGTATATACTTGCTCAATGCTCAACCTGCGATCACTAAGAGAGATAACGGATATACGTGACAGGTATTGCTATTTTTTGATACCGACCACATACTTTTGTAACAAAGAGCTGCAAGGAACATTTTAAGCGATGATAATTTGTTACCAATCATCTTCGTTACATCACCGCACCGTCGCTAAATTTCGTCTAGTTTACTTACCGTTGGCAAAACAGCTGCATCGTCCGTTCTTTCAGAAAACTTTAGGCTTTAAGGCAAACTTATCGAACACAAAAAATCTAAGGTCCGGCTCACACTCACACAGTTAGGCACTTTTTACTTAAATGAAAGTGTTCACACAGACTCAAGTTACTACTCTCACTCCTGGCTGGCATGGGCGCAATTGCATGTCAAAAAAGTCTAACCAATCAGAATAAACCTCAATAGGCGGAGCTTCTGTTACAGTATTCCCATTGGCTAGAATGTTCAAGTAAAAGTAAACAGTAGAACGTATTTCTATTTTACTTGAGGGCTAAAGCAAAAAGTAAAAAGTATATATGTTCGTTCTGTTTCAGTATAAACCGAAATTTTTACTCAAGCCCTGTACGTAACAAGTAAAACTAAGTCTGTGTGGTGAACCTGGCCTAAACGCTTCTGTCAACTCTACACAGCAGCGGACCAAACCTTATTCTCTTTGTCCCTTTAAGGGCAAGCCCACAGCTCCTAGCCCCAATTCAGCCCCAAACCTCCCCAGCTGACCTCTGACCTTTGGACTGACCCATCCCCAAACCGCCGCAGCTGACCTCTGACCTTTGGACTGACCCATCCCCAAACCGCCGCAGCTGACCTCTGACCATTGGACTGAACCATCCCCAAACCACCCCAGCTGACCTCTGACCTTTGGACTGACCCATCTCCAAACCGCCCCAGCTGACCTCTGACCTTTGGACTGACCCATCCCCAAACCGCCCCAGCTGACCTCTGACCTTTGGACTGAACCATCCCCAAACGTCCCCAGCTGACCTATGACCTTTGGACTGACCCATCCCCAAACCTCCCCAGCTGACTTGTGACCTTTGGACTGACCCATCCCCAATCCGCCCCAGCTGACCTCTGACCTTTGGACTGACCCATCCCCAAACCACCCCAGCTGACCTCTGACCTTTGGACTGACCCATCCCCAAACCTCCCCAGCTGACCTCTGACCTTTGGACTGACCCATCCCCAAACCTCCCCAGCTGACCTCTGACCTTTGGACTGACCCATCCCCCCCCCTCCCCCCCCCCCCCCCCCCCCCCCCCCCGCACCCCACCGACCCACCCCCAAACCTCCCCAGCTGACCTCTGACCTTTGGACTGACCCACCCCCAAACCTCCCCAGCTGACCTCTGACCTTTGGACTGACCCATCCCCAAACCACCCCAGCTGACCTCTGACCTTTGGACTGACCCATCCCTTGAACTGACTGGCAAACCCGTCGTCCGCAATCAGAGCCAATCGTTTCAGTTTCTCCTCCACATCCTCTTCGTCGAAACTCGGCCACATTTGCATTTTGACAAAAAAATTTAAAAAATTCACAAAAATATAAAAATTGTCCAATTTACAGTCAATATAAAGCCAGAAGCAATAAATCTAATCCAGAGTCAAAGGTGCATTGTGAAAATAACTGCTAAAATGAAACAGGAAATAAAAACAAAAATGAAATCTTATGCACAAAAAATAACAACACGTAAATGTCAAAAGATAGACATTGAAAGTTTAAGGACCACAATTAGGGTGTTATACAACATTTATTTTGAAACTATACATTGAAAAAATTTAATTTAAATTTAAAAAATAAAAAATTTGAAAACCTAACACAAACTATAGAGATACAGGAACTTTTAACTGGGAAAAATGCACCTGAGCCAAACATAGGCGGATCTAGGGGGGGGGGGGGGGGGGGGGCTCAGCCCCCCCCATTGGGTAGAGGGGCCTATCGAGTCGGGGGCCTATCGGCCCGAAGGGCCGATAGGCCCCCGATTTGTGCATACATGTAGGTCGCTCTCCATGTTGTTTTAGGCCCTTGTAGCCTGTTGCGGACTAGATAGGCCCCTCTGCATGTTGTTTTGGGGCCTATTTAGGCCCTTGTAGCCTGTTGCGGACTAGATAGGCCCCTCTTCATGTTGTTTTGGGTCCTATTTAAGGGGGTAATTGCGTTTTTAGGTGTTTTTTTGAAAGGCCATAGCTCAGCGTTTACAAATTCAAATCACAAGCGGTCTTTTGCATTAGGTAGAACAATATCATTCCTAAATGTATGCCATGTATTGAAATTTAACCTTTGATTTTGTTTCCAGTATAAGCGACTAAAGAAAGGTCCTTTCCAAAATGTTACAATTTTTTACAAAAAGTTTGCGCCACAGCTCTGAATCATACGATTACCTGTTGGGGCTAAAAGTTGGTAAGGTTTTTGACATGTTTAAAATCCCCAGGCATGTCCCCCACTTTTTTAATAACTAGTCAATTTACTGAGAAAATAGCTGAAAAGCAAACGCACCGAAAATTTAAGATATGTTCTTGTAATTAAAACCCTCTAAAAACGTCCACAGGTGAAATTTCGAAAAAGTGAGAGACATGCCTGGGGATTTTGACCTTTACAGTACTGTCCCAAAAATTCATGCTCAGGCGTCACTTATAACTTGAGTACTGGTGGCGCAAAGTTTACATAGAAATCACAAAAACCTCGAAAACGCAACTACCACCTTAAGCCCTTGTAGGCGGCTGTGGAGTAGATTGGCCCCTTTCTATGTTGCTTTTTTGGGCCTATTTAGGCCCTTGTAGCCTGCTCTGGACTAGATAGGCCCCTCTCCATGTTGTTTTGGGGCCTATTTAAGCCCTTGTAGCCGGCTGTGACTAGATGGGCCCCTGTCTATGTTGCTTTTGGGCCTATTTAGTCTCTTGTGGCCTGCTCTGGACTATGTAGATAGGCCCCTCTCCAAATTGCTTGGGGGCCTATTTAGGCCCTTGTAGCCTGCTCTGGACTAGATAGGCCCCTCTCCATGTTGTTTTGGGGCCTATTTAAGCCCTTGTAGCCGGCTGTGGACTAGATGGGCCCCTGTCTATGTTGCTTTGGGGGCCTATTTAGGTCCTTATAGCCCCCCCCCGAAATTTGTTCCGACTGAAATTTGACACAATGGTCCCTCCTTTGGTTTTTATTGATCGGCCGAAAAAAATTTCCGATACGTCTCCAATTGAACAAATTTGGTCTAAAAATGAAAAATTTTCCACAATTTGTTTTTCTTGGGGCTGCCGCCCCCAGACCTCTGCGACTATGTGGCTTACTATTTCTTCTTCTTATCCTTCATCAAAGCCTATGCATGTATATACAAGTACATTAGACTGCATTTGCGTGTGTACACGAGTACATCATGCTGCATTTAGGTGTGTGATATATACACTGTTTTAATGCTCCCATATTTAGTTTTATTTTCCTGTCGGAAAAAATTTCTGATACGTCTCCAGTTGACCAAATTCGGCCTAAAAATTGAAAAAATCTCCATTTATTTTCTGGGTACGCCACTGGTTTTACTTACAAACACATTCAACTCATTGCCTTGATATGGCCGCGGCAATAACAAGATACCGTAAAACTGAAAAACGCTATCATAAAAAGTGAACAAAATTCTGCAGACCTCACCCCCCCCCAAAAAAAAATCAGTTTGGGACCGCCAGTGCCCTCCCTAGAAACTTTCAACGACTAAACTTTTACACAAGGATCCCCCCCTATTTTGTTTTATAGCCTGGCATGAAAAAGTTTCCTATACGTCTCCCAATTTGATCAAATTCAGCCTAAAAATAAAAATTTTCTCACATTTTGTTCTGGGGGCTGCCGCCCCCAGACCCCTGCGACCTTATGGCTTTACTGTTCCTTGCTTTTGTCCTTGCTTTTGTCTTTCATGAAAGCGTATATATGTATATATTTGTGCATTGTGCACTATTTATTTGCTAATACACTGTTATATACGTGTATCATTTAAGCTGTTTTATTGGGGTAAAATTGACATTTTAAGTAATTTTATGGTTCGTAGTGCCAAAAATCTTCTTACTGTTTTCAATTGGCTAGCTGGTGCACCCTCCCTCGCCGGCGCGCCGGTTTTGTAATTTTAGGTATTTTGAACTCCAGTTTTACGTTCAATAAAAATTCGGTTCAAAAAATTGGTTTTTTAACGAAATGTGTTAATATGTGTCGTTTTTTTTGCGTTATAATCGCATTTAAGTCCATTTTAACACATTTCAAAAAAATGGGGCCTATTGGTCGGGGGGCCTATCGGGGTCCGAGCCCCTCCCATGGAAAATTTCTAGATCCGCCACTGGAGCCAAATCAATTTTCCCTGATAATTATAGCATAAAAAACAACAAAAAAGTCAGTGACATAATAGTAGACATTTAAAAGCGCACAACAATGAATGAGTGAGGATTGCAAAATAACAGAAGGCTGTCAATCAATAGCAATGCAAACGACAGGCCTGAACACGCACACACAACTGTGTCACAAGCGCGCACACACACGCACACACACACATCATATGCAAATTAGACATTATGGATGTGTCTGTGTGTCAATGTCCACAACACTGTTTAACACTGTGAACGGCACACAAACCAAGTATTAGCAGTGACGTCTGTAGGTGAAAATACTATACACTCTGGGTCTTGTATAAAACATTCAACAAAACCGGTTGGACCGGATTGATGCTTCTTCAATGAGGAAAAAACTTGTCAAAATGTGCTTTTCGGCGAAATAGATAGTCTAGTGGTGGAAGCTGTAAGGCAACAAGCTTCCGAACCGATATCGATTTAGTCAGACAAACCTTTAGTCTCAATCTAGGGGGGGAACTGCCCACTGCCCATTTTGCGTCACGTGACGTCACCCGGATCCCCTAGACCTGGGCATATAGATGACCACTCAACTCCGGACAACCCACTTCGCTTAAAATAGTGCCCCAAAAATAGAAGCAAAACTAATTGGCTGACACAGCACAAACCGCATCCGAGAACCAAGAAAATGCACGTGGGGTTTTCACCGCCCCCCCCCCCACCGCAAAAGGCTTTCACCATTTTCTTGGGAATAAAGCAAGATGTTTAAATATTGGCCTTGTGTATTTAAAAATCTTGCTTTATTTCCAAGAAAATGGTGAAAATATCAAAAATTTTATTGGCAAAAAATTGTGAACACAACAACTCAGAAAGGTATTATTCAACTCAAAAAATAATAACAACCAGTCTATTCAAACTCCAACAACAAAAGTGACAACACTGTTTGTAAAAAATGACTATACACCATTTCTGAGCGTGAAACGTCAGCTCATACTGCCAAACCTGTTTGTATACTTCTCAATCAAAATAGCGCCTTGCAATAGACTGATAAAAAAACTACACATCAGCCAAAATCAACAATACACACAAACTGACTAATAGAAAAACACACACCCACAACATAAAAAGTTTGCGCCACAGCTCTGAATCATACGATTACCTGTTGGGGCTAAAAGTTGGTAAGGTTTTTGACATGTTTAAAATCCCCAGCATGTCCCCCACTTTTTAATAACTAGTCAATTTACTGGAGAAAATAGCTGAAAAGCAAACGCACCGAAAATTTAAGATATGTTCTTGTAATTAAAACCCTCTAAAAACGTCCACAGGTGAAATTTCGGAAAAAGTGAGAGATCATGCCTGGGGATTTCTGACCTTTACAGCTGCTGTCCCAAAAATTCATGCTCAGGCGTCACCTTATAACTTGAGTACTGGTGGCGCAGAAGTTTACATAGAAATCACAAAAACCTCGAAAACGCAACTACCACCTTAAGCCCTTGTTGGGCAAGTATGAAATAATTGGCCCGTTACTTATGTTGCTTTTCAGCATTATTAGGCCCTTGTAGCCTACCTGGACTAGATAGGGCCCCTCTTCATGTTGTTTGGGGCCTATTTAAGCCCCTTGCCTAGCCAGGCTGTGGCTAGATGGGCCCCTGTTCTATTGTTCTTTTTGGGCCTTATTAGTCTCTTGTGGCCTACTCTGGACTATGTAGATAGGCCCCTCTCCAAATTGCTGGGGGGCCTATTTTGGCCCCTGTAACTGCTCTGGGACTAAATCCAGCCCCCTCTCCATGTTGTTTTGGGGCCTATTTCCATCCTTGTAGGCTGTGGACTGAGTGGGCCCCTGTTATGTTGCTTTGGGGGCCTATTTAGGTCCTTGTCCCCCAAAGTATTCAGTAAGAGTGACACAATGGTCCCTCCTTTGGTTTTTATTGATAACAAATTTTCCAATACGTATTTGATGAACAAAGTTGGTGAGAAATGAAAAATTTTCACAAAATTGCTGTTTTTTTCTTAACTGCACCCAGACCTATCAGACTATGTGGCTTACTGTTTATTTCTTATCCTTCATAAAGGCCTTTGCATGTATATACAAGTACATTAGACTGCATTTGCGTGTGTACACGAGTACATCATGCTGCATTTAGGTGTGTGGTCAAGATATATAGCATATTATAGCCCCCGGTGTTGTCTCGAAATTCCCCATCAGCCTTATGTTCACCAAATGTGAATACAACTATCTATATGTTTCAATTTGTCGTTTTTTATTGTTTTGTTTATTGTTTTTAACATTTCGACAATACTTTTGTGTAAATGCAGTCTCCTGTGCACCCCCTTTTGGCTTCTGGCGTCTCTCCATATTTTCTGACTGGCACTGAACCTAAATTCAGCAGCCCTTCTGTTGTGTCGGATTCTGGTTCAACTTGGGAATTTTTTTATCTTTCACTGTTGCACACACACACATATATATATGTATGTAGTGTCTGTGTATGTTAGTATAAAAACGTCATGT
>JASANF010013299.1:0-23290 GCA_030248245.1 Trissonchulus sp. WLG1_4
ACACACATTTTCAGGTTTTTACTCGTTTTGGGCAGAGTTGAGGAAAAACTTACTTCAGAAGTATGGCAGGAGCGCAAAATAGAGAGCGCTAGCTAACTCGCTAGCAGACAAACGCAATCTGATGAAATTTGCGCCACGCTGCTTGACCAGGGTCGCGTGCGTCATTGCAAGCTAGTTTTGCTTTTTCCGGCAAACTCCAGTTTGCATTTTTGTTGCTGTAGCTGTTGCTGTTGTTGCTGCTTTCGTATTGATCTGGGAAGAAAAAGTAGATATAAGAAAAAACTTCCAATTTCGGGAAGTGTAGCTTCTTCTTTTACGTAGATTACCTATAGTTGCATTAAAGTATAATGAAACAACCACGTGTTCGTTTAGCACTGTCAATGAAATATACTTCCTATTTACTGAACTGAAATTGTGTAGTGAGGGTGACTAGGATGACTATTAAATGTGATATATTATGATAATAACGTAACACCATCAATAATTGTTGCGCTATAGCATAAAATATAATGTTGAGGAGGTCAATCAAAATCGTAAACAGATCGAAGCAGACTGTGCAACAAACATGATTTAGGCCTAAAATTTTTGAGCGAATTTAAGATTCATAAACATAAAATACTTCATCGATTCATACCCTTATTCGTACTTACGTTATGTACTAGACCACAAAATTTTGTTACTATAAACAATAATACTAACAATAATTTAACCAGTCCAACGCATTGGTACACTTTCTTTAACAAATCCCAACGATTGCTATGTGTTAATATTTGAACCCTATTTCAGCTCTAAACACTACAGCGTACAAGAACCACTGCACCACAAAAACTGGTAGATCATCACTCATGCGTCCTGTGTACTCTTACGCCCGGTTTACACGAAGGGCTTTACGCAACTTGGCTTTCACGCAGTTTTCAAGCAACTTATAAATTGCTTGAAGAACACTGTTACAAGAAGCAATTTTCATGTATGTAGTTTCATGTATGTTTTCATTTTCATGTAGACTGTATGTAGTTAACAATCATTGTGTTGCTTCACTTTTGTTTGACATTCATTTTTTTCATTATACTTCTAGTATTAAGATTTTGTTTTAATGAAGAAATCTGTAAAATAATTGGTCAGTTACCAAAGAATAGGTATCGATGAATGACCTAGTCTCAGATGAAGAAGACATTAATAGTTAATAGACGCTTGTTAGCCAGTCAAAAGACATGAAACATGGACAGAGAAAAATAAGTAAAATACCTACAGAAATTATAAAAACAAATTTACAAAAAATGCTGAACTCGTTATTATTTTGTTCTTCTAAACCGCTTGTCAAACGACTGCACAATCTCTATTAACACCGGTGGATATAAAAATAGCTTTAGTCTTTGGAAAGGATTTCTACATTTACTTATTCTACAGATTTACTCATTTCACTAAAGTTATTTCACTATTTACTGTAACTAAGCCTCATAATAGCATAATCATGACTGGAGTTTTTAACAGCTGAAAACAAGTTCGCAACAATTCTGTTAACAATATCTGGCAAAATTTTCAACTCTTCATAGCAGAAGAGACTTAATGGTGACTTTTCAGCATGAACTAGTAGTGTTTTGTACTTTATATAAGTTCTTATTATACATAGTACGCACATAGTGTGATTCATGCGTTGAGATCAAAAATGTCAACATTTAAATAAAACGTATGACATACATAGATTATACAAAATGTTGCTCAACAATTGAATAAATTTATTCATTCTGCATAATGACTTTACTCTTAGTCGTTATAATTGAATTTTGGCAAAGGTTAAAGGCCACGTCTAAGTTGAAGTTACAGTTGCTGGGTCGATCGTGTCCCATCAGAAATAAAAAATACTAGAAAACTAAACTCAAACTAAACAAAAAGTACAAAAAAAGTTTTCCTTCATTCTGACAGGTGTCATTTGTCAAAACTGAAGAGAAATGGTCACAATATTTTGAACAAATACCGCTAGGTCTGTGGGCCAATTGCTACGATAAATTAAACGGATTGGATTAAAATTTGTTTTAATTTGTTTTGTCATGAAATATTAATCATGATTCATGACAATCATCAATCTTCATCAATATTAATCCACTCCAGACATGGAATATTTTTTTTCAGACAACCCATGCTAAAGAAAATACTTGTAAAACCGCTCGTTTGCAGATAAAATTTTGTAAGCATATGTCAAGGTTTAGACACATGATTAAGCAAATGAATTTGAATCTAATCTGTTAAATCCATTTCAGGAATTGTTCCGATGACTGCACGCCCAAATCATCTTCATGCTAAATAACAGTTTTTACTGACTGTCTCATTTCGTCACCACCATGTACTTCAAGTATCAGTTCCCCGACCCCACCCATTCCTGTCTGTTTTTTGGGCGTAACTAGATTGTAGTCAGTTACAGCAACATTCACAAGAGTTCCAGTTTTTTTCAGACGTGTCCATTAAGGCAGTATATATGTTGTCGACAAAAAAGTATGCTTCGTTTTTGGCCAGAATGTTAGCTACCCCTGCTAGCTAGTCTCTTGACTTGCCCTAGCAAAAAGATTATTTAAATTGCTCAGTTAGTTTTGTAAAGGACTGGTTTTCAAGAAAAATTTGCAGAAAACTCTGAGACACTCCAAGCTATAAAGTAAACATCTTTGCACCGCCGTTTTGCACAGCTCTGCCTTTGGCTGACTGTAAGACCCCTTAGCTATTGTTCTCTGTGTATTCTATAAACTGGACGGAGTTCTTGGCAGTTTTCTATAACATTCGAAATTCGGCCTGGCAGCCTTTTCGCATAGCGCACGCTGTAATTTAGCATTTTGCTACGTTGATTGATTTTATTATAATTGGCGGATTAATTGCAACTTAGAATTACAGTGAGTTGGTTTTACTTTTCACTATTTTCACTTCGCTCTATGTTTGCAAAGTTTCTGTTTTATTTATATTAAAATATGTCTATTTTGATTTTCATGTCTTAAAAACTGTATTATGAAAAAAATCGCATTGCATTCCACACATTAGCTAAATAGCTCATCTAGAAATTATTTATATCCATGAACTAAGAAATGTAATCTTGAACTAAGTTGTGACAATTGCGATAAATTCTTTTTAATAATCAACTAACCAGAACTTTTTATTATTCGAAATTAATTAGTCAAATTAGTTCGCACATAAAATGCAGTCGACAATGCCAGCTGAATCTAAAAAAATGAAAAAGTGTAACTCTAATTCCGTTGCTGTGTTTCCCAAGAGGCAGGTTTTCAATTGGTTTTAGCCATTAAAACTGGTAGGTATTTTTTTGAAATTTTCCTTTTTCCTTCAACTTTTTTCCTAAGCGTTTGCTTTTACCTACTTCATTCATTTTTATTCAAAACAACTTCTTCAGTTATCCCGTGAGCAACTTTTATTATTCTTTAATTCGATATTTTAAAAGTTTTTTAATTAGTTTCTTGACATTTTCAACCTTAGCTTAGCATTGCCTTACAATTTCAATAAAGGTTTAGTTGTACATATTTATCATGTACCTATCTTTTATGCATGAAACTATTTTAGCAATAAAATGACAGGCATTCCTTTAGGATTGCTATTATGCTATGTTATTATTATTAGCTTAAAACTCTGGTCTATGTTTCTTGCCCGATAAAACAACTAGACCAGGAAACTATGTCTAGACTGTTAATTAAACAAATTTTTAGCAAACAACAACAGTGCAGTCCATTGCATTGACTTTTTGGAATTCTTAAAGTGGGTGATCGGAAGATCTTTTGTGCCTGATGATGACAGTTGTGAGGTTTTTACATGCTTAGGCTTGCCTTACTTGCTCATAGATGTGGAAATAGGCTAAGGCTTAGACTCAATCTTAGGTTTAGGACTCAGGCTTAAGGCTAAGGACTCAGGCATCTTCTGTTTCTTCTGTGATCACCACTTTAAGATACCCAATCTTTTTAATGTAATAGATGCTTCACCTTCAGTATGGAACGACAAATTCTAGCATTTTGATAAGTACAAGCATTAACTGTACGACAGGAGGCTGAGTTTACTATAAATGAAAGTGTCTATGTTAAAGTCTATTACCAGAATTGAAACTCCTGCACTTAGAAAGTAGTTTCACAGCTGCTGTAATCATTTAGATACTGATAATCAATGCATGTAACAGATTTGAAGTACTACGACAGAGAATATATAGCTAATTCAACAACCCCATCACCTTTTAATCTACAACTGACGTCATTCAGAGTTTTTAGTGAGCCACTTGAAATTACTGTAAAACAGAATGTTCTGGTGCTTCAGACTTTGAAACCGTAAGGATTTTTGTATCAAGGGCTAGTTATGTCAGATACTCAAAACTAATATAGCATTGCTAGTGTCCCTTGTTATTCACCTTTCCGAGTAGAATAGATCGTCCTCTTTAGTTTTGTTGATATGGATTTGTCATTTCGTTTTATTTTTTAATCATTCATGTGTTTATTGCAATATTAAGCAATATGTATGTCTCATTTCAATGTGACATGATTTTTCATTTTCTTTACTTTTTGTGATCATCAAAACTGTGTAAGACAAAAAATATTATATACAAAATCTTACTATTTTTACGATCAATTAAAGATTACATAGCCATTTTTAACAGAAAATAACAACAAAAATAAGATTTTTTTCACAGCTGAAGAGCTTTACCCTTAGCATCTAGTTTTTTTATAATTCGACTAACTAAGTTAATAATCATTTTAAACACAATCTATTCGATCATTAGATGTAAATACCTAAATGATCACAAAACATGTAAATAAATTATAAAAATTAAACCTAAATAAATATGAAATTAGTCAAGCAAACTCAATTATGTATTAATATTATTACTCAATTATGTGACTGAGCAGTGAGCATGTGATGCTAATTTCAAATGTCTAAGGGAATTTATAAAGGGATTCTAAAAAAAATGGTAACTTTTTCATTCTTGAAACATCTAAGTAGTCTGCAGAGGACAAAAATAAGTTTACCAGATCATAAAATCAGATTTTTACGTTGACTTTAGCTTGTGATACGTATTCATTGCAATACTTTTGCTGAGCTTGAGCTGAACTGACGTAATTAATCAGTTAATAATAGTTAACTATTTACTTTGATTTTAATACTTTTCGCATAAATTATTAATCCTACATTTATTTTTAGGATGAAGGACCCCATCTGCCACCGCTGCGGTCGCCAGACGTATTTCAATGACAAGATCGGCCCCTTGAAGGATGGCACGTATTTCCATCACGGCTGTTTCAAGTGCTGGATTTGTGGAACCCGGCTTATTCTCAAGACCTACTGCAACAACAGAAACGACACCACAGATATGGAGGTCAGGGGCAAATAGAGTTTTAAAGAAAAACAATGCATATGTCTGACAAAATATACAGTCAACTTTTTTTGTATTGTTGTGCTCATTCATTTCACATGTTTCGTATTTGTACTTACTAGTTGCTTATTTTAGACTACAAAATGTTTAGCAAAGCGTGAATCATACAATAGCTAAAGTTTTTGTCAAGAGATAACGTTAAGTCCTTATCTCTGCGGATTACGTATCTACTTAGTAAAATACGACTTTATTAAATTTTTTAAAGTTTTTTCTGCACAAAAACCCAAAGACTACATACCTAACACACAGATTACACCTGACACTACAGATACATTTCACTTGAGATTCGTGAGCATCGCACGCTAAACTCTCAGACGTCTAACGCTTCTCATTTAATAAGAGCACTGGCTCCTCAAAAAGCAGTTCTTTACTATCTTTTAAAGTTCATGAAGGATGCGAAAATTCGTCTGCAACATCAGATTACACTGAAGTCACCTTTACGGTATGAAGTTTACGTTTGAAACTTTCAAACAAATGCTGTGTAAGCAAATAAAAGTGCGTTTGTAAATTTGTCTGATGCTTTTACAGTTCACTCGTTAGTGACTAAGGCAGGTTTTTTGCTAGCCAACACCATTAAGACGCCGCTGCACAAAAAGTATGTTGTGTAATGGAATCGCAAAAGTCTGTAGTACATTTATGAGGTACTTACCTACACGGTACGCAACAATTTTTGCTTGTTTGTTCAAAAATTAGCAGCCTACTTTCTGACTGTAAAAATCCAACCACTTGTATCCAACAGCTAAAGGTACAAAAACATAGAGAATTATTTGCTTCAAATGTTTCTACGAAATCTTGAGTACCGCATGCATTTAGTTCGATCCCGTATACGTGCTTGTATATCTGAGGCCAATAAGTGTTTGTAGTTGCTTCAAGAAACATCCTTTTAGGGCCTATTCCTTATTTTTATTGGACTGGACTTATTTTTTTAGCCCGATGTTTAGGAATCGCGAATCGAGTTTAACGGACTAAACGTATTAAAATAAGTCAGCAGCTTATTTTTAGTCTGACCCCATTCCAAAACTACCACTGGACTAATCGGATTTAACATGCACACTTAACATTAGCGGGCATAGAGAAGTCCGTTTAGTCCGATTAAAAAGCAACGCTGAAAGGTTACGTTAAAAGGTCAGTTTGGAATGGCTTTTTTAATCTTATTTTTTAAACCGTTTAGTCCGATTATAATTAATCCGGTATAGAATAGGCCCATAATCAAAATTGTACTAAATTGGTTTTCTTTGGTACCTTGCTGCAGGTCTACTGCGCGTCCCACGTCCCGACCCCAGGACCGCACGACCCAATCCCTCATCGGTCGAATCTGGTCTACAGCCCCAAAACCAAAGGACAGTATCCCACCAACCTCCTGATGACCGCTCATGGTCCCAGCATCATTTAATGGATAAAAACAACAACGACAACAACAACAACGACTGTCGAACATAAATGATATTGATACTATATAAACTATATCAAGAGTAGACCTTTTATTCTCTTTTCTTTGGGATAATTTTAACAAAGGTGTACTCTTGATATCGTTGTCATGTGTTTTGGCATTACAATGGATATACATACATACGTATATTTCTCAAAACAGCCAAATCGACTCTAAAATATAGGAAAAATTTTGCAGTAAATTGAATCACACTCTTAAATTCAAGTAATTATGATGGTTTGTAGGTTTACGCAACTATTTTCAAACAGCAAAAAATGTCGTGTTTTTTAGTTGTTTGTTTAAATTTGATTTTATCAGTTTGTAAGATCTCAGAAAAATTTAGTGTAGAGTATGATGGTTCTACTCATGAAGACTAACCAACAGATAGATTCAAACCCAATTGGTTCACTACTTTAATTTACATATCAAAATTTTTAAATTACGAGTATTACATATTATGTAAAGTTTGATAACTGATGGCGTATAAATATATTTCCTTTCAATGTATATACTGTCTAGTAGTTTGTCTACCTGCCGTAATTTTCACAATCTAATGTAAATGATACAGTAAACGTTTGTGTGTTCTACGTTTTTATAATGACCTATATACCATATATCAGTTATTTACGGATTTACTCTTTTCCTTTCCATTAAACACAAATTGTCAAAACGTAGGTTAACATCATCGGTGAATATCTTATCCCCAGAAGCTAGAATGACACAGAACCACCGATCTTTTGCATATGAGTCAGTCAGTAGGTATCAGATTCTTTTACCAGTTCAAGCGTAGTCTATGACACGTCAACGATGCTTCGACCTGTTGATGGTAATAGCACTGTTTGATTCCCGTGAGGTTCGTTCCCGTCCCCTTCGTTTCAGAAACTACCAGTTAAAACTCGGCCATACCTCACCACTCAGCTCAGATTGCAGTAAAGTGGTTTTAGCTAATCCGCAGATAAAACAGCCGGCTGCCGTCAAAAAGTGCCTCAAAAATTAGTTCAAAATCGAAAAAGTGCAAAATTTCTCCGGCGGCCGCAGGAAATCAAACAAAACCAGGACCACCCCCCTCAGCGCCAAGGGTCGGACACCCCCTCGCCGATGGCTCCTGTGCATTTTTGGTACGAACCATTTGTTAATAAGTTATTTTCTTTTTTTGTAGTTCCATGTGGCAGCATCACGTCGTAAATACATTTTTTGATGTCCGGGAAAAATCTGGGTGTTCAAAATTTATGGTGTGTGCGGATTAATCTACTTGCTTATGTGACTTCAGTATCTATTCTTATCTACGTGTTCGTGCATTTATAAATTTATTACAATCATCCACATATTATTACATTGTATAAATAGGTTCAAAAGAAAAAGTTTATATCTCTAGCGTTACGAACCTATTTTTCGGAGTTAGCACATCGGAGTTGCTTTATATCACAGCAGAGTCGCGTTATAACACAACTATGTACAAACTATTATCTTAAACCGATATAAAACACGTACTTAGTAAATCCTTACACGCAACATATGTACATTCATAAGCTAACAAAACAACCCACATGTCATTTCATTAACTTGTATTAACCAACTAACTTCAATTATCAATTGAAAGCATCAAACGCTGCATAGCCCAAAATTTCACAGTCAATGTGATTATTAGCCAGAGGATTATGGAAATCAATGCCATTGAAAAATCTCAAAAGTTTTGCTTTAATTCATCAATTCGAATGTCATTGTTCACGTAATGCGCTGCTCCAGGACTTGAAGCAACCATTTCAAGCAAAATTTGAAGTGATTTTGTCGTTTGAGTTCATGAGTACGTATGTATTTGTTTTTCGTGATGACATTTCTGGAATTGTGGAATTTGACCAAAATATCAGACAGGCGTGAGTGAGGTGGTCAAACTTAGCTCTGACACTGTTATTGTGGCCTTCAGCGTGATTTGTAGTGCCGGGGCCATTATGACTAAATAATTAAATAAACTAATTCTTCTCTCACTTCGCAACCACTGATCATTAAATTAGGAGACTCTGAGGCAAATCGTACGCCATTAGCAACGATATCTGCGTCACCAGTGACTGGGGAAAAGCGAGGCATCTAGGCATGGGCACGTTTACAAAAACTGTCCGCGTTTAAACGAGTTTTTCAGTTGTAAACGTTTCTTGACCGTTTAAACGCGTTTTTCAGTTGTAAACGTTTTTTGACCCTTTAAACGTTTAAACGTAAACGCTTTTAAACGTTTAAACGCGTTCTTCAGTCGTAAACGTTTTTTTGACCGTTTAAACGCTTAAACGTAAACGCTTTTAAACGTTTAAACGGTTAAACAAGTAAGCGTTTAAACGCGCAAACGGTTAAACAATTATGGTGTCAAATAATTACAGCCAGACATCACAATATCAATATCGACAAATATCTTGGCCCAATTGCCATTAGTAAGCCAGACATCACACAATAGGGACATAAAAGTTCTAAAAATCAAGCCAGATATCAGATTGGCCAGCTTGTGAAGTACACATAATGTGTGGACGCACAATTTATGGCGACAAAAAAGAAAAAAGAAAAGTGAAGGTTCGTTTTCCTTTCGATTTGAAAATAAGCGTCTAGATTTTTCGCAATTTATCATTATTGCTGTTACTATTTTACAGTTTACGTACACCTTCACAGTTCAAACTAGTATTACTCCACAGCCGCTACAGTAATTTGCACTAAATTCTGTGTGCATAAACTACAACATATGTGCTATCAGTCTGTGTAAAAAAACTAAACAGAAAAATTGATAAATGTGACGAAAAAATGGAATGTGAATAGGTTTTCAAAACGTCATTTTTCCGACTTTGTGACATTATTACAAACTATATGCTTATTTGCAATTTATATATTATATGCAATTTTGCTGAAACTTGGCAAAATAATTTGCCTTTAGATAGATTTTTAAAATATAGAAAGAACAATTTCTAACATTTAGTGAACAAGTTTTACAGTCGCGCAAAATCGACTGCTTTCGCAACACTACCCCCTTAAACGCGTATAAAACGTTCAAGCGATTATACATGTATTAAACGGTCAAAACCATTATTTAAATATTATATTAAAACCATTATATTAAAGAAAACCAATTATACATGTTTAAACGTGTAAACGCGGTTAAACGTCTATACGTTTGAACGTTTAAACGCGTTTAAAAGTTTAAACGGACTAAACCTTAACCGGTTGAAAAACCGCGTTTTTTGAACCCTAAACGTTTAAACGGTTCCAAACCGTTTAAAAAGTTTAAACGCGTTTAAACGGTTCAAACCGTTTAAACGTGCCCATGCCTAGAAGCATCCGATTTCACGCAAACAAAATCAGAATCTTTGGGAGCTAGAACCAATTGACCAAGTAGTAGAACAACAAACTATGTTGCTTTCATATATACAGGAGGAAACTAAAGTTACAGTATAAAATACGGGCCAATTCTTAGATTAGATTAAACGGATCGAATTAAAATTTGTTTGGGCTAGAACGAGACCTTTTTATTGGCAGTTTATTTACATTCATGCTATAACGAAACCCAGTCCACCCACAGTGAGACTCAGACAGGAACCCCCTCGGGCAGTTACAGCACTGTGCAAAAAAAAGTTCCCTGTTCGTCGGCGTACGACGAGCTTCGTCGTTCGCGAATAGTGACGAACGGTGGCCGGAAAGTGACAAACAAAAATTTTTCATCTTTTCACTTTTTTCACTGAAAGTGTGTTTTTAAGCACTTTTTAAAAAATTTTTCAAAAAATTTTTTTGTTCGTCATTTTCCGGCCACCGTTCGTCACTTTTCGCGAACGACAAATGCTTGCATATATACAGGAGGAAACTAAAATTACAGTATAAAATAAGGGCCAATTCCTAAATTAGATTAAACGGATCGAATTAAAATTTGTTTGTCTAATAACTTATCTCGATGTTGAGGTAGAGCTGAAAAATTTTGTGCACAAGCGGGAGGTGCTACACAGAGTTGCTATCGCAAATTTCGTATGAATTGATAAAAAGATATCATGAGTTAATGCCCAAACAAATCTTAATCTAAGCAGTTAAATCCATTTTAGGAATTGGCCCTAAGTTTACTAAAAATGGATGAGTGTGCTATAAAGGGTCTAGGTCTTGTCTAGGTCTATGTCTTTTATGCCATGTTAGTCTGCCGTGGGCTAGAACGAGACTTTTTATTGGCAGTTTATTTACATTCATGCTATAACGAAACCCAGTCCACCCACAGTGAGACTCAGACAGGAACCCCCTCAGGCAGTTACAGTACTGTGCAAAAAAAAGTTCCCTGTTCGTCGGCGTACGACGAGCTTCGTCGTTCGCGAATAGTGACGAACGGTGGCCGGAAAGTGACAAACAAAAATTTTTCAATTTTTCACTTTTTTCAGTGAAAATGTGTTTTGGAGCACTTTTTAAAATTCAAAAAATTTTTTGTTCGTCATTTTCCAGCCACCGTTCGTCACTTTTCGCGAACGACGAAGCTCGTCGTACGCCGACGAACAAGGAACTTTTTTTGCACAGTACTGTACGTTCAATCCCGTCAGGCAGCAACGTAGACGTCTTCAGTCTCACTCCTAGTTTGCGTTTAGTGGAGCTACACATATTCATTATAGTGTAAAACTAAACTTGTACTAGAAACATCTGTATTTATCATTATCAGCCATAATTCAGTACATCATTTACACATATGTACTGAACCAATCAGGAGTAAGTCGAAACAATCGATACTTCTGAAGTCTCAAAAATTATATTTAACACTAATAATTACAAAACCCATTAACTATTATATGCTCAGACATATGGCCTTATTACGTCAGAACAATTCGCCGCCAGTCCAACTGGAATTCCACTACAAACTTTTAATTTCGAAAGGCGGTATTTCTCTGACTCTGGGTGAAAAGGTTATTGCATCACGTTGTTTGACAATTTGAACGGTTGCCAAGCCTAACTTTAAAACATTACAACACGCGGGACAAAGTTGGCAAACTTTTATTGGTTAATTAATTGCAAGTTTTTATTATTTTGTGCTAAATAATGATCGTGATTATATTGCTTCTTTTGCTGATATTCAAATTTATTTTTAGACTTCAGTACTACGCCCTTTTATTTTTTGGCTGTTAAATCTTAGTATGCACGAATACGACGTAAAGTTTGTAAGAATACGAAGAAACATTTTTGTATATGTAGATTTGTTGAGGTTTCGAGTCCAGGTGTTCTTTCTTCATTTTTTTGTAACTTTTGCAGAAAATCCAAGTGTTTACTGGACTCGGTGTGACTACAACCCAATTACATACATATGCATGTACCTAATGTATCCTATCCAAAACGGGGCTTCAAATATTGCGCCGTGCTCTAGATTGACAAGTTTAGGTAAAGGCAATGGTTTGGACTGTGAGACGGAATTCTCATTTCGTGAAGGAACCCCGCTTTGATTTGAATTTTTGCGGAAACTAGCCAGCTAGACAGGGTATCTAAAACTTACAAACTGAGCAAGGATTTAATTTTATTTAATTTATTGATTAAAGTCGAAAGCTAATGCCTGGTACGTTTTCAAGTTTTTTATCAGTTTCATAAAATTTGAAAGTACTAAAACTTCGCTTGCCCCTAGACTAACTTTGCCCCTTAGACTGCCCCATGTAGTGTATGTATACCTCATATTAATCAATGTACATATTTGTCACAATCACCTGTTTAATGTATGTTTCACGTTTCATCTTCATTGGTAGGTGCATAGCCTGGGTATGTATTGACTGTCTTGCTCAGGAATGATTCTGTGCAAACCATTGACTTTAGTTGGTGTGACACCCAAATCTGGCCTTACCAAATTGGCTTGAAAATAGTGCTGACGGGCAAGGCCGACGACCGACTGTTCAAAACACTTTGCCAGCTAAGTGTCTAACTATTTAATGTCATCAATAAAATCCATTCTTTATGATAAAGTTTCTTTGGTTTCTTTTGAAATTACTTTATATCAGGTTTGGCGAGATAGCTCAACCTCAAACCTATGATAGGACGGGTAGGCTGTTGTAAATAAGGAAAGAGCCTCGGAGAAAGCTGTGGTATAGTGGTTAGAATTCTCGACGACAAATGGGTGGGTTCAATACCACTGTTTTTCGGTTTTTAGTTTCTTGCTTGGGGTATCGTCTGTCTTTCAAGGCGTACCAGAAAAATAATGGATATGAAATTTGTCTGTAACTCGCAATAACACAGGTTTTTATGCAGCGACAGACAGTCTCAACAACTGATTTCTTTACAAAACTTTTTTAGGGGTTTTTTACTGTTATTCCACTCAGCATTTACAATATTATTGAGTATTGACTCGTCTTGAGATCAGGACTTCAAAAGTAAAATTTCAGAAATTTTTTAATTTTAAAAAGTTGGTCTGAAACCAAAAATACAGTTTTTAGCTGACTTTACACATGCACATTTTTGCAACTCCGGAGATGAAAAAATCACCATTATAACAGTTTTTATAGATATGCGTATTTTATGAGTGACCCTAAAATTGTATTTTCGAAGTGTCTAGGTCTAAGAAAACAAGTTTACTAAAATTTTTGAAATCGGTTAAATAGTTTTCAAATTTCGAGATGGTGGGGCATGACAAAGAACTTTGTGTCGAGGGTTAAGCCTAAGCTATGTATGTATCCCTTTTTAAACAGTTTTTTACTGCAAAAACAAAGGCTGCTAGACAAACAAAAGGTACATACGTCATCAGGAAAAAAGTGGGTGATCTTTCTGTCAAGCAAAACATGCAAATATCAATGTCATGACAAACTTCTGCCTACAAAATAAAAAAATATAGATTTAATATATAAAAATAAAAAAATATAAAAATATAGATATAGATATAATAATATATGGATCACGGTTGTCAGCTTGTCTCTGCCCGAACCACCGGGAAGCCATCATTGAGCATTTGTCAGTGAATGTTTTAATTTACGGATTTCATTCACACGCCTCCGTCTGGCTCTATTAGGCTCCGCTGGCATCAGCCATTAATATTAATTTCCAACTGGCCGGTTTTTGAAACATAACCTACAAACAGAGATCGGTTAGGCGTCGTAGGACTAAGCTATTGGCATTTTACTGGGCGTTTCATGTAGGAGTTTTGTCTGTGAAAATTAGATTTTGCATTTTTATTTTTTCCGTCATGTAAAGGTAGTATCTTAGGTTATCAGTTATCACCTGTAATGTCATGTGTATTATGGAGGTTTTTTTAGTGTAAGTGTTTTAATTGGTTCATTAATTTTCTGAATTTTACCCTTTAATGCCCCGGCGACGGAAAGTAAGGGAACGAGCTTTATTAATTTCATTTTTTAGAAAGATGCAGTGTCGGAAGTTAAGTCTAAATTACCTGGAGTCTTAATTTAACACAAATATAATCATTAAGAAATAACCATATGGTCGCGATTAATCACGATAGCTTCGCTGAAAAACCTGCACCAGATAGGGACTTTTAACGTTAATCAACCACAAAACACTTTAGTAGGTCCGATCCGGTTTATAATAAATGCAGGGTGGTGATCGTATAGGTACTAGGGTTGTTTTGATGCGACCCATTTTCAATTGATTTGATTTGATTTGATGTGGCCTTCTCAAAAATCAATTGATTTGATTTGATTTGATGTTCGAATACTTTTGATTTGATGCGGTTTTGATGTACTACTGTCAGTTGAAAAATTTTATGTGATACTATGCAGCCTAATGTCAACGGGATGCTATCGAAGGTGAAATTTTTTTGTTTTTTTGATTGATTTTACATTTTTACAACGTAGAAGTAGAACAGGTGATGGGGCATCGTGGATGTAAACAAGCCTTTCTGCTGAGGAAAGAAACTGTTATGATATTAACTGAGGTCTGAGTGTCAATATATATTCCATACTCATTGACAAAATAATATTGAATTCCCAATTTCAGCTCTAAATAGCTATAGTTTTGTGGGCCGGGCCCGGGCCGCCACACGTATGACCCGTGATGCGGGCTCGGGCCTAGCCGTTGGTCTTGGACCGGGCCCGCGTATAACAGCGCGCCACCGGCCTGCGTGCTAATGGCGGGCCGGGCCGTGGGGGCGTCCTGTGGGCAGAATAAGCCACGCATAGCAATCTATTTGCACCTATTCACAAATTTTGCGAGCAGGGTCACACCTTATAACCCACAGGCCGACCGAAATCTATCTACTATAATATACGCTGCTCTTGAAGGGACCACGAAATTACTCTTGGTAATACATAGGTGATTATTCACATGCTGACAATACAACTGTGCAATTTATATAATGAAACTATATAATAGTAAGTGTACCTTATATGATTACGCGTTCTCGCGTCCTTAAGCTGAGACTAGATTTTTACAAATTAGAATGAATTTTTCACGCTGCATCAAAACTACATCAAAACTGCATCAAAACTAGATCAAAACTGCATCAAAACTGCATCAGAACCCAAGTAATTTTTTTCAGTTTTGATTTGATTTGATTTGATGTGGGCTTCTCAAAAATCAATTGATTTGATTTGATTTGATGTGGACCCTCTCAAAAACCAATTGATTTGATTTGATGCGGGCTTTTTGAAAATAAATTGATTTGATTTGATTTGATTTGGACCTTTTGAAAATAGATTGATTTGATTTGATTTGGACCTTTTGAAAATCGATTGATTTGATTTGATTTGATTTGATGCATCAAAAATCAAAACTGCATCAAAATCAAAAATCAAAATCAAAACTAGTTTTGATTTGATGCAGTTTCCACATCAAAACAACCCTAATAGGTACTGCCGTCATGATATTCAACAACTGACCACTTGCCCTAATTTCAGCCATGATGATATACAAAAAAGTCGGAATAGTATATAATCAAAGTTTACTATGTAGCATTTTAGTAGACATAATATACAGCCGTCATGATATACAGCCGTAATGGTATACAGCTGCCATGAGCAACAGACAACAGTGCTGCTATACGTTACCTGCGGTATATTCTATATACCATTTTGTCAGTTAAACAGACACATTAAATTAATGTGATCTGTGTATTATATCAGTGAAAATAATTGTACATACATAGATACATAAAAAGGGACTAAAATAAACTTAACAAAGAGAAGAACACCACCGCGTTTAATTTCAATTGTAGAATACACCATATTAGTAATTTAGTAATGACATACTCATTACTGATATCTAACTATTTGTATACTATTCGGACTTTAGGCTATTACGGTTGTAGCTCGACCATTATCGCTAAACTGAAAATAAAATTTTAAGAGGGAAAAGTGAGTTTGTATATCATCTCGACCGATTGTATAAACACAGGTACACGCATGGTTGGACTTTTCGTATACCACGACAGCTGTATATCTTTACGACTGTATACTGTCACGACGTGCAGAGATAAAAAAATTACTCCGCTGTGTGAGAAGTTATTATTTTGTGGCGACAAATGGTGAGTTTCCACAAAAAGTATATATATGCGCGGCTCTAAGAATTAAACAAGATGAGTTTAAGTAGGGCCGACTTGCACTAAAAATCTTTGCTTGCACAAAAAATCAACAGCTAAAAACGTGCGAATTAAGTGAACCTAACTTGTAGCGCTGCTTTTAATCAGACTAAACGAATTTAACTAGGCACGCTATTAATGAACTCTTGAACCGTGCTCCAAATATAGCTATGTTCTAAATGCTCTAAATCTCATTCCAAAATAGTGGACTTACGAAAAATGCCCATAATAGAAAGGTTGTACGGTAACGTCTGTGTTGAAAAAAAAACCGCTAGGAATCTGAGAAGTGACTTGAAAAAAGTCAAACGTCAGGAGCCGCCCAAATATTCAACTTTAACGAGAAAACATATATTATCATAAGGCTGAAAACTTTGAGGAGTCTCGTCAGTTTCGACTTTTTTTAACCCTGACACACGGAAAAAGGTGTACTACGCGGTAACTGGGGTCTGCCTGTGGTTCCGGGTTACCTAAGTAATTTAAACGCAAATGTTTGTTTTTTAACTCAACAACACATGTCTTTCCGGATTAATTTAAATTAGGCTTTTTTATATATATTCAGTCAACTTTTGAAAATCAAACAGTAAACCTTTTTGTAAACTTAACTTAAATAGATTCACTAGTTTTTTCATGTTAATTTTAGACGTTCAGATTTGCTGCTTTCCAGTTTTGATTGATGGGTGGGGGGGCATAATTTCCATATATGTACATCTGTTTCTCGTAGGCACATGATTGCCATTTGATATGATTCTTTATATGATCCACGCTTTCTTGTCGAAAATTTTTATTTTGTCAATCCGAGACATCGCTTAATAATTAGTTTTTTTAAAGTGATTAATTAGATTGCAGCGTATATACACATATGTAACTAATACTAAATTAACTGTTTCAAAAAGATTTAACGTTTTAAGGTGTCTTTTGTCTTTTAACTTCTTAACGCAAAAACTGTCAGTGCTTTCTTGAAGGGTTCTATCGTTCACCTTCTCTAGCGAAATTTTGCATCAGCAACCTATGTACAAGGCATACTGTTATTTGTATTTTATTACTGGCGCATAATTCACCAAGCACGAGGTTTTTCATAGTTTATAATATGTAAGTACATAAGTATATACTAAAGATTGTATGCTTTTGCATATGGCAGTTATACATTACCTGCAATTGTGACTTGTGAGTGAAGATCTGGTAAAACTAGCATGAAAACTTTTACTAAAGAGATGTCAAACAATAGGTCTGATTTTCGTAGGTAAATTATGAGCAGCTCTGCTTTGATGAATTTACATTACTCACCTTCTAATTACATACCAATTACATTTTATAGATACAGTTCTGATACATATATACACATATTCATACCAAACGTGATAACATAGGCATAATAGGAGCTGTAGACAAGTTGTAGACATCAACTTTTAAATTAACCTACATATGTAGGTAAGTATTCTTGATGTTTGGGCTGCTAAAAATCATCCAAAATCATAATCATAAAAGTATGTAGTGAGATTGTTCTCACAATGTACTTAACGGTTTGCCTTACTGCGTTATTTTATATGACAGTTAGTTAGTTAGTTAGTGAGTGAGTTAATCAGTTGGTTTGACATAATGCATTTTGTCAATGAAGTTAAAAACAAACTGATTTTATTTAATAATTTATTGAATAGGGTAAATCGGGGTATTGCAGTCACTTGGGGTAATACGGTGACTTTTGACTTTGACCGTCTGAATACTGCGAACCAATCAACGAAATGGGTTGGCTCTTTGTAAAAAAATGCCTCAGCTATCGTAGCTATGTATGTCTGTCAAAATTCTGAACTGAAATGTGAAATATAAGCGATTTAAATCTACGACGCGTAAATTTACTTCGATTTCGGGCAGGAAACTAACGTCGGAAAAAAATGTAAAGTTTGACAGGCTGAATACTTTGCTATAAGTAAGCTATTGCTATAGTTTTTACAATGTTAGAACACAAATTACTGGACTATACGTGACGTAAATTTTAAACCGGAGAACTTAATTAATTATGAGTTATTAATACCCAACGTAGGTGACCGTACAACCCTAAATTGACCATAATGCCAGATAAAGTTTGGCGATTAATAACTTTTGTTTTACTAAAAGTATTAACTTTATACTCGACAAATATGCAGGTCTTAGGTACTAGTATTGGTGTTGTAAAAATGAGCTATCTACTTATTACCAGTAAAAAGTTATATGGCGGTTCGGGTAATATAGTCAAAAAGGGGCAAATTTCTGCCCATATTACCCCGTTTTACCCTATCAATGAAGTATCGACTATGGAGTTTTGTACTTGAATATGTATATAGGTACACTGTGTAGCAAATTGAAAAGAATCAGTGAAGTAGGTTTTTTATTATACCGAACCGAATTACGTTAAATTTCTTACAATTACGATGACTTAAGAATTCATATTGGGAATCGAACCTATTTTAGCTTTGCTCATTTTTATGTTGCTTTTGATCACCGATATAAGGAGATTGAATCAATCAATACTTGCCGTCTCAAACTTTTTTCTTGGCTAATGGTTTTCTGAGTGTAGTTATGACTTGGAAAAGGAATGAAATAAGGATAAAAAGTAATAATACACGGTAAAGCCCGGTTCATACTCGTCCTTTTGGCTGTCCTTTTTTCTTTTTCCTTTTGTTCGGGTGAACTTTTGAAAACAATCTTTTGTAGACTACTTTACCTATTCAGTTATCCTTTAGTGTTTTTAAAACGCCCTTTTGATTTCGTCCTTTTGTTTTTTTGGAATTGTCCTGTTGTCTTTTTGAAAGTGTCCTTTTCTTTTTCCGTTTGTCCTGTTGTCCTTGTGTAAATTTGTCCATTGTCCGTTCTTTTGAAAGTCCTGATGTCCTTTTGGCCGGGCTGACCTTTTGTCCTTTTGAAAAGTAGAGCAATGCTCTACTGTTCAAACTGTCTTTTGTAGAAGGACTTTTCTGGAGAACAGGACGTTTTCAAAAGCACTAAAGGTAAGTTTGCATAGGACAAGTTTTGCAAAACAACAAAGGACAGAAGGACTAAATTTGAAAGGACGAATATGAACCGAGGTTTAAGACAAGTCTTATGGTAGACAAAATGTTGAGAAACTTCATGTACGTCACATCAACTTGTGAAATTCTCGTGAAATTTATGTGGTCCTATTTTTAGGCACAACTAGACTTTAAAAAACTGACTTTCGTGTTACTAGACGCCATTTAATTTTTTACGTGTTAAAGTTTATCAATTTTTTTGATTAGATAGTGTTGTAGTGAAAATCAAGACTGTATTTTTTGTAAACCAGTTTTCTACCACTTTTTAGTTGTATTACCGGTTCCACTGCAGTTTGTTAATGAAGTTAATGTATCATATATGCCAGTCCTGAGCAATTGCAAGTCGATATACAATCGCGTTTGGCAGTTTCAAAGTTGTAAAAAAGCAATTATTGCTTAATTAATGATTAATAATAATTGATGAATGATTAATAATATTAATGCTCAACTGCACACAGAAACTAACCCTGACGAAAGCCGGCTCATAATTGTAAGAACAAACCTGCACTTTTTATCAAATTTTTTTGCATAATCAATGTTGCATCTAGTCTAATGTAAGTACATATGTACATTTATGTGAACAATTAGCCAAAACCATTTGATCAGTTTCTGATACCAGTAGAGCAAATTTGTCCTTGTCCGTGTCTCTGTGTTCTTAAGCATGAGTTTAAACCCTGCTTAATTTGACCGTTCGTGATGTAATAAGTGATGTAAAAAGTACATATAACTGACGGAACCTGCTAACTTAACATATAACTTCGGCCTGGCGTTGGGCGCACGAACAGCGTGTGGCGCTAAGAAACACAGCTGCAATCGGTTCGGAATAGAACCAAGACAGCTTGGGCCGTTTCAAAAAAAAACGGAACCTGCGGGCCGTGACAATTTTAGTGGTTTATTGCTTTGTCTTGTCACTATATTTGCAACATCACGATATTAACGGCTCATAGAAAGTAACAGCTCAGTGCTCGAAATCATAAATACCTTAGCTAAAAACAATCCATTCATTTCAACCTTATACAAGCGCTTGCATGCAGAACTTGCAACGACCTCTGAGCCAATCAGATTCTAGCATCGTCACGTGAGCAGAGGGTTTCATTTTCAGAAAAATTGTTGTACTTGTTTGTTTTAGTGTAAGACTGGGCCCAAACCTAAGCCTAGTCTGATCAAATTATAGTTTGTTGCACTGCTTACAAGTTACAGTTTGTGCTGTATTATGACAAAAGTCTACATTACACCTATAATCAAAAGTAACGCAGGTAATGAGAGCCGTAGTCGCCCTATACTACATAATTTATTGCATCTTCCAAATTCACGTGATACTGCATCATAATTTCAAAACTATTACGCAAATTGGCGCCTCTGCAGATTACCCACGCACGTGTTAAGTGTCCGCTTTTATCAGTAGAATTATTTAAACAATGGTATAAAATTGGCAGCAGAACAAAAGAACAGTGGGGTGTGAGCGCGCGAATAAAGTTGGCGCCCAAATTTTTCATTACCCAACATTGCATAAGGTTGCGTGAGGTTAAAGGTTGAGGTCATTTTAGGGTATTTTGATCCCACAAGGTCACTTAACGGTCATTAGGTCATTTGTTTCCCAATTCTTGTGCATTCCATTGCAGATGACATTGTCATGGTACTATTAGGGTTACTATGAGTTCTAGTTCTTTCAACATCCGAAAATCACTGTCTGTTTTTGCACAATATGTTTTGCTCATGGAATTTAATTGTAGATTTGGCTTGATTACTTGCCAATATTTTCCAAACGGATTAGTTTTAAAAAAGTGTTTTCAGATAACGTTTTAACGAACCTATGTAACACCTATCGACGTACATATTTTCGATTAATTTAGAGCATTGCTATGTAGGTCCGCAGTAAGCGTAAAATTTATAACAGGGTGATAAGAAGCTATTTATTAGGCAACCATCTGTATCCATTTTGAAATACTCCTTTATATATTCTTATTTCTCCAACAGAATCGTCTAATATGTCCTTGGCAGCCATTTTACAGTCATGTCTCCTGTCCACACAAGCTTGTCGAATAAATTCCTTTTGCAGTAGTTTGCTGATAAAAGGCTTAAATTTTATCACCCGTGTTTGCTTTCTTCATTTTTCCACTGATACGTCACATTTTTCAGCAAAAAAGTGCAAATTTGTTCAAGATAAGATAACAATTTCTCTTCACAGTTTTGACAAGTGACGCAAAAGGTCAGAATAATGCAAAACTTTTTGGGTGCGTTTTGTTTAGTTTGGGCTTAATTTTTTAGTATTGTTTATTAACTATCAGTCAAATGAAAGTTTTTTAATCAAAACTAAAAAAATATTTTACATGTTGTTCGAACTTGTACTTAATTTCTACTTATTTTTTTTAATTTTCGGCAATGTACGCATCAGATTTTATTTCAATTTCATTTCTGATTTCGATTACCTCGTTTTTTCATTCTATTTAGACTCAATTCATGAAATCAATTTATTAATAATTAGCAATATTAATGCTATTTTTTAAAATATCAGTTTGGTTGAAATTAGGGCAAGTGTAAGTCATGACGAATAAACCTGGTGTATACGTAAGCTTTGCTAATGTTCTTGCCCTTAATAAATGTCCCCAATGACAAAGTCCTTGTTTCTGTCCTTAGTACAGATTGTTCATACACTTACCGTAGGGACAAAGGAACAGTCGGTGTATTCTTGTGCCGATTTTACATCTGCCAAACCGGTTGCAAAACTGAGTGGAATTGTACCTACATTCATTTGATAAAACTCAGGACTTCTGCACAAAGTTACTCTTTGCAAAACTTAAAAGTAGATTTCTGCCGAGCCGACAGTCTATCTAGTAGTTTGTGCTAAAGTCAAAAGTATAAATTTGCCTACAATGGTTCTAACAAAACTCAGAAATGTACTATACTGACTAAAATGACCAAAACTCATTTGTCGAACTGTGTGTGTGGGTATGTTGTTGAATCATAAATCAAACAAGTATATAATGAATTAATCAACCGTAGCTTACGGATAGGGAAAAGTATGAAGACACTGCGGAAGTATGAATCAATTCTTCATGAAGACAAGGACAAACTTGAGGACTCGGACAGTCCTTAAGGCTGAGTATAAACCGGGCTTTATGGTCCAGCCTTGTTCGGTTTTAGGCTATTGCATGGAATTTCTGCTGCAAAGCAACTCTGAAACGGTATGACTCTCTTCTCATCATGAACTCTCTGTTTTTGTGTAGATGTCATTGCATAGTGAAATTTTAAGAAAACTGCTTGGCTTAAGAATATCTTACTATTTTTCAGAAAAACACAGAACGTGAGTAGACAACCATGAACCAACTGGACCAAATTTAAAGATTGAATTTGCAAATGGGCGGGCTCGTTATAAAAGGTATAAATTAGCAAAGTTCGCTGACAGAGGTCATTCTTTGGCAAATTTTGACATTTTCTAAATTATCCAAACTACAGAAAGCATTAATAATTGTTCAATTTGGCTGTCGGCCTGGAGCAAAAAAGTTATGAAGTTTATAAATTTACTTTTCGTTTAAAAGCGGCATTGTTTCAGTTTTAAAATTTTGCAGCTGTAAGATAACGTCATGGGTGGGAAGACTGGAAATGTCTGCACCGGCGATTTCTCGTTCAACACAATATTGTAATAAATATTTTTAACAGTTACCGGCTTCTCTTCAATTCACGCGTGTTTTGTTGTGTAAGGCTGGTACTCGAATCATTTCTGTTTTATTATATATGACCATTTTATTATATAATATGACCATTTTACTTTATTATATAAGCTGACCGTTTTACTGTATTTTATTATATAAAGTATAGTACTAGTCCAATGGTCTGGGATATATCCATTTTGCAAGATGTGTGGTAGGAAACTTTGAGTTTAAATCTCCTGCACAATGTCCTTTTCTAGATACATGCAA
>JASANF010013300.1:0-12965 GCA_030248245.1 Trissonchulus sp. WLG1_4
CCAATCATTGTTACGTTATGCAGCATAGATCTCTTGGCCTACTCCTTTCCTTGATCTACCACAATTACCAAATTTAAAGTAATTAATTTTTAAATTCAGACTGCCCTATATACTCGGCAGGGATTAGCTCTATTTTCCGCTCTAAATTTAGTATCATCTGTGCGTGTTTATGCCCAAAATTACCAAACAAATACGCAATATAATAAGCCCTGGTAATTTGACTCCTATCAAGTGCATTTTATGAATGAATTTTTTTTGCATCAATTAAGTAAATTTCCAGCTGCCGGGAGTCCTAAATTTCCGACTACTACGCGACTGCTTACGTAATCTGCACAACACTTTAGAACAAGACTCCAGAATACGTCAAAAACATGTGCTTAATTAGCGCGAATTCACTTTTTTTAATACTCTTCCAGCAAAATGCAACTGAAGCTTTCTGTGCTAGAGACTTCTACCCAGACGTCATGACTGATTTTCGCCCACACATTTTTTTAATTATAACTCTTCTCTGGTAGAGGTTTTTTAGCCTCAAAATAGGACATTCTTCTTAATCATTCATATGAGTGCTATATTGTTCGTTTTTACAAAATCCGTTTTCCTACGAAACCTGCTAGCAGAATGTTTCACAATCGGTTGGAGCCACACTGTCGCTCAACGGCAAACAGATTCAGCGAAATCGATTGATCACCATACGTGGGCAGCTAGCGAATTCTGGACGGGGTTGAGCCACCGGAGGGTGCGGAGCAACTATGCCGGCTTTTTTTGCTTCGTGAGCCACCAATTTCGCTTCGTGAGCCACTGATTTTTGCTTTGAGAGCTACCTTCAGAACAGTCCGGGGGGGTGTGTGAAGATGCCTTCTGGGGGGGGGGGGTGAAAACCCCCCCAAACCGCCCCCACGGCCATGTATGTTGATCACTCACTATCACCGTATTTTAACTTAACTTCTTAATTAATTATTCATTCAACTGATAATTTAATTTAATTTAATTTAGATTTAGATTACTGATAATTTAATTTAGATACTGACCTGGTATTTCTCCCGTGAAAATCTATTTTGCATGCTTTACTTGAGCTTACATTTATATTTAATGATTATCATTAAATAGTTAAATTAATTTCAGTAAAAAATGCTGACCTCGAAATTTCTCTGCTAACACACACGGAATTTTGCTTAAAACTTTAATAACTTTACTAAACTACCTAAAACTTCAAACATCTAAACTACAATAATCTCTCCAAAGCCCGGTTCATACTTGTGCTATTGTCCTTTCTCGTTTTGTCCCTTGCTATACCACAAAATAATAATATCATACATGATAAAAGTTGAGATTAAGTCCAATTCACATGGAAAAACAAGCCCATGCTAATTTTTCATAGCAGCTGACTAAAAAATGTTGTCCTTGTCCATTCCTGTGACTTTAAGAAGATCAAGTATGAGTCTGCTTTAATACTCTATAGCTTGCTTTTTTTAGTAATTAGCGGACAAGCATAAAAAAGGTCTGGAATGGTCAGAAAAAAGTGGTAGACAAATAAAAAATTCATGCAAGATGCACCACAATTCCTTTCCTCACAAAGTTAGCATAAATAATGCATTAATTCGAATTCAGAAAAAATAAACAGAATTCAGTTGTACAGACACTCAAATCAACTATACTGCAAGACGACTAAAAAAGCTCGGTTTCATACTTGTCCTTAAGGACACAGGGACAAGAACTAATTGTGTTGAGCTGTTGTGAACAATTGAGACAATCAATCGTGTCCAGCTATTTTTTTATATACTTGTCCCACTTGTCCAAATCATTCCACACTTGTTTTCATCAACATGTCTTAGGGACAAGGAAATTCTTAAAGTGGGTGATCGGAAGATCTTATGTACCTGTTGTATGATAGTTGACGGTTGCACTTTTGTAGGTTTGCCTTATTTGCCCTGAGATTAAGCTTAAGCTTCGGGCTTAGGTTTAGGGCACAGACATCATCATTTTCTTTACTGATCAACCACTTTACGATACCCGGAACAAGGATAAGGAAAAGTATGAACTGAGCTACAAGTATGTATCGCCTCATACTTGTGACTACCAGTTCCCTTACCTCCACCACCATCTATTCAGCCCGAGTTCAACTACTACCTGAGCACTGCAACTGGCTTAGAATCAGCGATCCTTCGAAACTGTGATGAGCCATTTTCGAATTAGGCTTGATGCAACGCACAAAATGGGTTCCCTGGAAAAAAACAGCTAATCATAAATTCAAGAGCAACAGTCTAACTATAGAATATTGCTCCTGAAGCGTCACGTTACCAATATTGCTCCTGATGGGCGGGCTCACAACGAATACTGCTCAAGTAATGCTCTTGACGGGGCACGTTGGGTAACAAGCATTGCTCCTGTTATGCTCCTGACGGTAGGCTTGGATTAACAAGCATTGCTCCTGCAATGCTTCTGATGTGGCACTTAACAATCAATGCTCCTAACTGGCCACTTTAAATTTCATTACTTCCATCCTCAGTATTCTACTACAAGCAACTAAAAAATACAAAAAACAGTAATAACAAAAAACAACAAAAACTATAAAAAACTCACAGTGCTATTCAATTTTTCCATCAAAATATTCAGCTGGGATCTAAACTTCGATCCCACACTAACGAAAGCCAGCTTGCCCCCCTTTCTCTGTGGCGCTCCGCCCCCCTTGCCAAAGTGCCCCCCACGTGACTTTAGCACGTGATTGCCATCCCCAGCCCCATTCGTCGCAAACAGAGTACGCAGGAGGGGCGACTGACTTTCTTCCATTAGCATCTCTAGCGAAGCGTGCAGGGCGTCATTGTTTTTATCAATGAACTGACTCTGCAAAAAAAACAGGGTGGATTAAACGGATTAAAATTTGTTTAGTTAATAGTCAGCCTGTAAAGAACAGCGCGGATTAAATGGATTGGATTAAAATTTGGTTGCTTAATTAATAGTCACTAAATGGGCTGCAGTTGTCAAAAAAAAAGGTTCTGCTTACTTTACTAGACATTTATTAGACAGGCAGCATCAGCATCAGAATGACCCAGGGGGAACCGAACCACCCATCTCTGGATCTGCAGACCAACGCTCTACCATTTCAGCTACTAGACCAATGCTGAGCTGTCACGTCTTAGCCTTTTATGTACTTAAAGGGCCGACCTACGAAAGTATATAATATAGTTGATATAGGGTTAGAAAACTTTGTGCATTTATTCCTAAATGTTCAACTTTATTCCAAAATTCGAAACTCCGATAGTGCTATTCCTATTTTTTTACTCTTTATTGGTTTTCTGGTTCGCTTTTAGGTTTCTGCCTTTTTTCTGAATCTTATTTCACGCTGGCAAGATGGCCTGATCTAAATTTCCCACAAAAGTGGTCGTGAATAATTTCAGTCTCATTAATTGTATTTTGTATAATCACATTAGATTGTTGCTCTTGTCGTCAACTGTGTTTCTGTTAGACTCAGTTTACGAGACTGCCTTTATGCATTTCACCTGATACAATTTAAATCAGGCTTAACCAGAACCACGGACTGTCATTAGGACAACTGAGCTTTCATGTATTTTATTTATGTTTTGCTTTGTGCTTTGTGAATTTTATTTCACACTTTCAGATTTCAAACAATCAGCTCTAAGCACAACTATCTATCTATTTTTAAACGAAAGTTCATTTTCTAAAACCCAAACGCCTCTCGCCTAAGTTCTGCACGAACTTTTTATTTAATCTTCATAATTAACCATTTTTACGCTAATCTAGGTGATTGACTAGTTATCATTTTATTCGACTGAACTTGCAGACAGACAATACTAAAGAAGTTGTCATTCAAAAAAAATAATCTGTAAATCTGAAATAAACTATATGCAATATTATCCTCACCAATCCTTTTTTTGCAAATGCTTTTATCAAACAGTTTGTTCAAATACTGTCAAACTGATAGTTTTCATCGCAAATTTATGAAATATTTTAGTATATAAAATGTTTTTATGCTTCATTTTATACCCATACATGCACACGGGCCTCAGCCTAGGGGGGGTTTGTACCAGAATTTTCTAAATTTTAGGGGGGCTTGTCTCGACAGCTAGAAAACAGGAAATAGCAAAAACGCTAAATTTGTGTTAAAATGAGAAATACTTTGCAAAATTCTGATATTTTTCACAATTTTTCGGCTTTTTGCTCATTTTTTGGGGGCATTTGCCAAGCTATCTGGGACAAAATTATAGTTTCATTATATTCAACTTTTTTCACGAGCACCAAGGAGGGGAGCTTATCCTGATTGGTCAAATCTGGGGGGGGAGAGAAATTCCCCCCAGACTCTCTAATGTACATCTGACACAGCCATCAATTTTCTTGACACCTAGTGTCCTTATAAGTTGTTTGTCGTGGAACTTGATGACTAGAACTACAACTACAGAAAACAAAGAAACAGATAAACATCAGTCACTAGTCAGTATATGAATATTCTTTTTGTCTCTGTTGCTCTTGATCAAATAATTCATCATTCAATTCAAATCAATCAATCTCAATTTCAATACATAGTCAAACTCATAATAAAACACCCGTTTGCGTTAGACTAAAAAAAAGAAACATTACAATGTTACTGTCTACATTGGTTGTCATACTGCCACAGTCAACAATGTGTCACTAATAACTACTTCACTTCTAATCAAGTGCTTTTGTTTTCCAAAAACTTCCAACTTTTACTCCCACTCTGGCCAATTTAAACAACTGATTATCTGTCATTGCATAAGAACTGACAACTGCATATATATTTGCTACCCTGTTTACCTACCCCAGTCCCCCACCAAGTAATTGAGATGAGGCGGAGGGGGGGGGGCAAGACCCCACCCAAAGCTAAAAATTTGGTCCAGGGGATGGGAGGGGGGTTACAGCAGTAAAATGAGGGGTCAAAAAATGTTTATTCTGCTCCTTAAGCTTTTTCTACTATAAAATAAAGTTAGCAAAAAATGGATATTTTTGATGCAATTTGAGCTATTTTTACCATAATTTGACCAAAAGGTGCTTTAGAGTTTGGCTACAACAATGTCAGAAATGCGTCCGTTTTGGGAAGAGGGTGAAAATTTTACTAGGACATCAGGGTCCTATTCAAGAAGTAGCCAAAATTCTTGCCTTTTTGTCGATTGCTCTATTCAATTTCTCGCCATCTTAAATAATGAGTGTTAAATACCAGATACTTTCTACAAAATTTAAGAAAATGTACAGGAACAAAAAATATACCGTAAAACAACAAAAACCTCATCGACTAACCCCCCCCCCCCCAAAGAAAAACCTAAATCCCCTCTATCGTTACAGTCATTTTTTCGCGTCAACATACAGTGCTATAACAGACAGCCCCAGCAAAGTGACGTATAAGAAATCCTTCATCATCACGAATATCCCGGTGTTCCCGAAGTTTGGACTTGCGCGGAATCTGAAAACAAATCAATCAATTAAAAATATTTTACCATTTTTCATATTTCGCGGATTAAATAATCAATTATAGGCGGAATACAATTGCAAAAATCGCGTAGTCAGATTTAGATTAAGGATTGAAGTCCAAATCTAAAAATAAATAAATGAAATAAATAAATTAATTAAATGCATGAATGAATAAAATGAATGAATGAATAAATTAAACACATGCAACTCGTCCTACAATTACCTCATGACATTGTCTAGAAAGCCACTAACAATTTTCCAATGAAAATATCCAATCATAACTAAATAAACTAGTTAGACTAAAATTAACTCCTTTAATCCAGTCAATCAATATTACCTCCAGTCTAAAATGCCCTTTGTGCATTTGCAGAATAGCCGCAGTGAAATGCTGGGCACTAGGTCGCGGTAACTTGTTTTCTTCGTCCAGAATGTCCAAAATGCCATATTGTTTGGTTTCGATTAGTTCTAAAAAAAACAACAAAAAACGCATTCATAATTAGAACCATGTCCTTGTCACGTGCGTCTAGGGGCCTATTACTTTACCGGATTAAAGGGTTAATTTTAATCGGACTAAACTGTTTAAAAATTCAGCTTAAAATTGCCATTCCAAAACATCCGGATCAAACTGACTTAAATTTTAGCGCGCTGCTTTTTAATGGACTTAACTATGAACGCTAATGTTAAGCGTGCATCTTAAATACGCTTAGTGCAGTGGTAGTTTTGGAATGGGGTCAGACTAAAACTAAGCCGCGGACTGATTTTAACGCGTTTAGTCCGTTTAACCCGATTTGCCATTCCTAAACCTTGGACTAAAATAAGTCCAGTCCGTTTAATCCGGTAAAGGAATACGCTCTAGGTCTTGTGAATGAGCCAGAACAAATCTCTTTGCAGATGCAAGAAACCTCAGTGGTTTTGTACGTACTTTTTATTCGTCTAAGCTTGAATTAAGCCTAAAACTTAAGCCTGAGCCTAAGCCAAAGACCTAAACAAAAATTCAGTCCTCAAAGCCTGGCCTATATTCAACACATGCTCGTTCACAGGAGATAGACTATATATACAGTACAGTGCTTTGACTCCTTTAGCAGAGGACATTGCGAGCTATCTATCTAATGTAGACTAGCTCCAAGTGGAATTACAGTTGCAGCATGAGAGGAACGAAATTCTACCCCCCCCCCCCACCCCCCAAAAAAAAGAAAAAATCTTGGGTCCCGGGCAGAGCGTGGAAGGTCTAGTATATTTTTACTGGTGGGGGCTGGAAACCCCCATGTTGGCAGCGCTCCCCCATTTGAGATGAAGTGACCCCCTCTGACAAAATTTATCTCCGAAACGACCTAATATGCAACGACTTTTTAGACTTTTTAGTTGTAGCGATGTCTCTGTCGTGTGGCTTTCATGTCCTGCTTTAGTAAACTTAGCATCAGTAAACGAGTGGAAAACATATTAATTAATTACGTATACAAAAAAAAACATTTTTCGCCCAAAGTGTCTCATCTTTAGAGTAAGGTGTCTATTTAATTCACGATTTTGACATGTCTATGTTACGTGGCTGTGTATGTAAACTGTTTCCACATGGCAATTTAACCTAATAGCTTGTTGTGCCTTCAATTAATAGTTTAAATTCGAAACCTAGAATGGTGAATTTTATGCCATTTCCGGCAAAACTTGAAGAAAAACTTCCGACAAACTTTTGTCAACTCTCTCGGAGCAAATAAATTAACAATCTAGAATATTTTTCTCCAACCATTTTGAAACTTTTATGTATTTATACACAAATGTTGAGTGCCTATAAATTAGTAAGATTAACTGGATGAGATTAAGCTGATTAGCTTTGATTAGCAATCAATCCGAATATATAATCTCTACAGTTCAGCATTTTTGATATTTTGACTTAACAAATCAGATTATAATATATATGTACATGATGAAATTAATCTTTGTTAAACTATGAAAGGTTATCCAACCCAATCTGACTATTTAGGTAATTAATTAACTAATGGTGTTAATCTAAGTTATATAAGCCACTTAAAGATGTTAAAATTGACATAGTTTAGTATTTATATATACATTCTTTATTCACTGTCAACTCGTAAGCATATAACCAATCTCTGCATTATTATAAAGTTAACGACACAGACATATATAATCTCACTGGGAAAAGATTAACTTAAGCCGATTATCTTTAACAATGTTCGGTACGTAAATTTCGCATTATAAGCTGAAACTTGGCCCGTAGCAAGGAATTACATACTTACTTATCTGTATTATATGAATAAGCAATATGTGATATGCTACTGAAAAGGTCTGTTTCTGTTATAGGTAGGGAAGGGAATATAATCCTTTAACAAGGAAACGGGGGGGTTAACGTGATTATGGTTAAGTTTCAATAACCGTAAGAATCGATCTTTGGGGGGCGAGGAACCGATTCAAGGGAAATGAGCCCCCTTTAAACTGCTATCAAGCTGAAATCTTTAACCAAAATATCGGATTAAAGAGTTAATAATTACACGATAAGTTAATTAATCATTAATCCACAGTTAATCGCATTTTATATATATATAATCCAAAAACCAAGGACAAAGATAAGACATTTCGTGCATAAATCTTTGACCACTGAAACTTTCGTCGCAAGTTTCTTGTTCCAGAAAGTTTTCAAGCATTATCGAATAATGTTACTGTTGGGAATTGACCTTGTTTTGGCTTAGTCTCAGGCTCGCTTTATGTTTGTGCTTAACAACAATTAAAACCTGCTAAAGTTCTAACGAGTCCCCCTACGCCAAATACTTAACTTCAAAAGGTCCAGCTGCACAAAAGTTATCGCCATGATAAGCCAAATTTCTTCTCGAAAATACCATAAATAATAGCAGCTAAGTAGTTAGTACATAATTAACTATCCAAAAATATATCTATACTTTAATGGTCAGCTAAATACTGAGCCTCACACTTACTTAGTACCACACCCACTTCGTGAAGTAAGATTACTCTACCTGACTTTTTTCATCCTATTAATATTATAACACGCAGAATACTCGGTAAACAAGACGCCTCTGTGGTATTTGGGAGTATAAGATGCTTAAAGTAGAGTCATCAGACAATATTTCCTTGTCAACAACTCTCACTATTCTCAGATCAGTCTTACTAGACGCAGTCCTTGACTATGGGCCTTATCCAAAATTGGATTTAACGGATTAGATTTAAATTAATTCTGCTAATAGCGCAGCACATATATATATTATATACCTCAATGTGTGCCAAGTTTCAATAAATTACGTTTATATAACTGAAGCTGCGTTATTGACGATATAAAGTTAAATCTAATAAGATAAATCCAATCTTGGAGAAGACCCTATGTACTTTCTTCTTACTTTAGGAACAACCTTTCTGAATCAGAAAGATTCAGCTAACCATACAGACACCGACATACTGATTCACTTCCATTCAGGCCCTCTAGCATAATATTAGAGTAGGACTGATAATCTAGTACCCAAAAAGACTGATAATTTAGTACCCAAAGAACCACTCAAAAGGACAGATGACAATTTCTTTGCCAAAAAAAGCACCACCTTAATCATCGGCCAGTACGAGAAGAGTATAATTTCTGAAATCAATTAAGTATTTTTTTCTTTCTACTTAGACAGAAGTAGTGATAACACATGGTTTCACCAGGTCATTTACACATCTATACTGTATATAGACGTATATAGAAGGGATGGACGCAGAGAAACCCCTTCAAAAACGAGGGTCCGGGCAGGGTTGGCAGTCTCGGTCTCGGTCTCGTGAAAAACCCGAGACTAGGCTGGTCTCGGTCTCGGTCTCGGCAGGAAAACCGAGACCTGCCATATCGTGGTCTCGGTATTTCAGATGAGGCTAGAAGTTTTCAAAATTTTTTTACGATCACGAAGATTTTTTTTACGATTTAAGTTTCCAAATAGAATGCCAAGCATGGAATGGTCAAAACTGTCTGCTGCAGAAGAATGTCAGTTCACGGGCAAACTAACTTCAAGTTTAAACTTTGTACATCAAGCTATTAATTAAAATTTGAGCTACATAGAATGGGTTGTCTGACTTAGCGATACTGCATTTGTATGTGGAACCTCTCAAGCATAATGTTAGTACACAGAAATACTGACCATCATACATGGGCGTGGGGGGGGATTGCTCCCCACCAACCGGTCCCCGCTCCCCCCCCAGACAGGTCCGCTCCCCCCCAGAATTTTTTGAAAGTAGCTCACGAAGCTAAATTGAGCGGACGGGGACCAAAATAGGTGGCTCACGAAGCAAAAATTAGTAGCTCAGGAGCAAATTTGGTTGGTCACGAAGCAAAATTCGCCGGAAAAGTTGCTCCGCACCCCCCCCCCCCCCCGGTCGGCGGCTCCCCCCCCAGATTTCCTTAGCTGCACATGCGTGCTGACCATCATTTACCAAACAGTGCTAACTTCGAAGTTGATTTGTAATTAAAAATTTGCTGGTTTCAGCAACGTTACGAAGCGCGAATTGGGTGGCAGTTTAATTAAATTTCTTGAGCCCCAACCTCTCAACGCATGTCAAAGCATTAAGTATCTGAAAAAACCTAGACACAATCAAATGCTTTTTGGGCTATGGAGTTGTTGAGGCATCAAACCTTCTCCCCACCTTGACTGTGTCAGCTGGAGAAACTTTTCTGGTCCGCGACGATGCTCCTATTAGCACTTCTGATAGTAGCACCACTGCACCAGCACGGACGATTCTACGCTGGCACCTGAGTCAGACTGTCATAGTGCAGATATGCAATGCACTATAAAACACACTGTGGTATGCGAAGAGTGTGCGAAACTTTTAAAACATTCCAAAAGTTGACAGAATTGCGAAAAAATAATCCTATAGTCCGGCTGTCAATCACCTACTCTCATGCTTGCGGTCGTTTACAATGTTAAGTTTCTCGCAACTTCGCAAGTCATACACTCATAAACCTAACCTGATGGTCACTTTTTGTAACTTAATCACTATTTTTTCACATTTCAAAGTATCTCGAATTTTTAAAATTGAAACTTGAAAAAAGGACCCCCAAGGGCTGGTCTCGATCTCGTAGGTCTCGTTTGTGTGGTCTCGGTTGCTTGGCCTCGGTCTCGGTCTCGGTTGCAAACCCAAGACTTGCCAACCCTGGTCCAAGGGGGAAGGGGGCCAAAGAATTTAGGCATAATTAATTTAAAATATCAGCCTGCCTCAGGTGTGGCGTAGGAAGACGCGCCCTAGCCCACTAAATGTTATGCTTGGCAGTTGCCACCATATATGCATACAACGGGGTCAAAATTTTGGGAGGGGCGTTCCGGTCAAATTAACACCCCCTGATCGACCGAAAATACCCTAAATTTTGGGAAATTTTTGTAAACATTCTCAAAAACGGCATTTTCACTAATTTTTGTCCAAATTTTCGGGACCCTCCCCCCCAGGCCTTCGATTTTGGGGCGGGGGAGGTACCACCATCCCACCCCTCATATAAATGGTTTTTTTCTTTGGTTTTTCAGGCTTTTTTCAAATTTGATTGATGTACATATTATATACTCGATACGATACATTTAGCAGCTTCCGTCTAGTTGGATGACTCCATCTACACCAAAAATAGAAACCCCAGCTTTGCACAACTTTTTAATCATCCATTATTCTACCATCATGAAGGAACATCATCAGTCGACCCACACACTCCCACAGTCAAATTTCATTTCTCTATCTGTCAAATAATCAATCAAATATTCTCTGTAACAATTGGCTGCGATTTAGAAATAGATGAACGTTTAAAATCTTCAGTTCAGTTTCATATGTTCATCCTACACTGATCCAGTCAGTTTCTATTTAATTTAATAATATTTAATTTCATATTAGTAATCCCAGAAAATTCAGCTTCTGCTGACTGTAGAACGTGCTCAAACTGCCACTAAAGTCTGACTAAAAAATGTTGAACACAGAGAAAACAGGTGGCGTGATTTTAGCAACTACTCGCTGTGGACTCTTGATGGCTGAAATTTATACTTTTCCTAATAAAATCAAATGTTTTGTTTTGTATCAGTCCTCAACATATTTTGGTCGTTTTGTTTTGTATCAGTCCTCAACATATTTTGGTCAGACTCACAATAAAATGGCTTTTGATCCGTAACCTCTGCTTTACAGGATAAACCCTTTACCTCAAATTTACCGCAATACCTGTACACTTCGTAACTAAATCTGTAATCTAATTACGAAAAATGTTTAAGGGATGTTAAACCAACTATATACCCACCAAGCAAAACGTAAACCAACCCCCTTTCAAATTCTGGTTATTAAATACATATCTATTAATCCAATTCCATTACTCTTCTTTAATTTTATGTCCAAAAAGTTCCATATGTCTTATCGAAGGTAGGTTTTAACCTAAATTCAACGTAACTTTCTATAGCCTCAACCCCCACCCCCCCCTTACTCCTCCATGTGCTACTAGCCCGTAAGTTGACTAGAAGGCTGCTTTTATAGCTAGAGGCCTGATTATTCGTCACATGGGGGCCGCAAACCAGTTCAAATGCCAAAAATAAACTGGCACGAAATGAATCAAAATTCGGCATTATACCTCCGCATGCCGAGAAGTCATGCCAACCTACAGCCCACCTGCATGCCGTAATTACAAAACTATGACCTTTTGTAGTAAATTCTACTTCTACATATGTAGCTCAACTTCCAAACTTTCTGTCTTGGGTTAATTAAAGTTTGCGAATGAGTAGAGTTGAACGCAGTCAAACATAATCCCATTCAAAGTCACAGACGTGATCGCATGAAATACCATACACGCAGAATTGTTCATTTCGATGTTCTATTGTAATTCGCAATAACGTCGTTCTTTAAAGTTTTTCAGCCCAAAGTTAAACACAAGTCGACATTCGTGAACATATATACATTTAACGGGTTAATTTTTTTTGGGGGGGGGGGGGTGGGCCTTTCCGGCCAAATTTTGGAGATCCTCCCACCCCCTTCCCCCCGAATCCTGATCGACCAAAAATGCCCTAAATTTGGCACAATTTTGTAGAAGTTTCTTAAAAATGTGCTATTTTGCCAAATTCTCGGGACCCTCGCCAGTCGCCACCGGCACCTCAATTTGAGGAACGGGGTTGCCCCTCATCCTCCTCATACATGTATGTTCGTAAATCTTAGCCATTATGTCCCGAGGTCGTGGATAAAAGGACCCACGTCAAATCAACCAAAACGACCGATATGTATATTATATACCGCTGAGGTGTTGACATTTAAGCACGGCACGTATTCACCCCGCTTTAGGCCAGCCTTGCTAAACGCAGGTAAAGGATACATTTCCTTATAATCTATGACTTTAATTGGTAAAAGAGTCCCAAAAAGTGAAGTGATAAAACTGGCATTAGATTTTTGGCAATCCATAAAAAACAAAATCCAGTTCTAATCTTACTTTTCTTCATCCACTCAAAAAGCACGACCTTAGCTTGATTTTTTCAAAAAAAAAGTCTTATTACAATTTTTTCGTTTACCAGTAAACTTTTCCATTCGCTTAGCGA